>WNWU01013574.1:2946625-2960622 GCA_012654045.1 Ptyas mucosa
AGGAGCCTGGGGAGGGCAAAAACAGCCCCCCCCCCCCCCCCGAGGCCTTCCAGGGGCCAGAAACAGTCAGTTTCCTGACTTCCGGTGGGACTGGAAGGACTGAAAATGAGTTGGCCGGTGCGAGCATGCGCACTGGAGCTGAGCTAGGGCAACACTTGCGTGCCCACCAATATGGCTCCGCGTGCCATCTGTGGCACTCGTGCCATAGGTTCGCCATCACAGCGCTATACCATTTCAGACAAGTGGCTGTCCAGTTTCTTCTTAAAAACCTCCAGTGATGAAGCATCCACAACTTCTGAAGGCAAGTTGTTTCACTGGTTATTTGTCCTTACTGTTAGGAAGTTTCTCCTTAATTCCAGGTTGCTTCTCTCCCTGATTAGTTCTTGTCTTGCTCTCAGGTGCTTTGGAAAATAAATTGACCCCCTCTTCTATTAGTTTCCCAGCTTCTGTACAATCGGTGTATTCCTAAGGCTCTCCCCAAGATCTTCACCCTAAGTGAGTGTGTTGGGGACGCAGCTGCTATTACCAGTCTTCCCCATGCAGGCAGGACCATGTACAGATAATCCTTGATTTACAACCACAGTTGAGACCAGAATTTCCATTGCTAAGCAAGGTAGTGGTTAAGTGAATGTGCCCAATTCTACAACCCTTTCTTGCATGATTGAGTCACACACTGCAACTGTGTGATTCACTTTGTTAAGTGAATCACACAGTTCTTAAATGAATCTGGCTTCCCCCACTGAGTAAGCTTGTTGGAATCTAACTGGGAAGGTCGCATACACAATCACATAACCCCGGGATGCCGCAATTGTTGTATGTGCTAGTTGCCAAGCACCCAGTTATTGATCACATGATGGTAGGGATTCTGTAACATTCATAAGTGTGAGGACTGGTTATAACTCACGTTTGTCAGTGCCACCATGACTTCAAAAAGTCACTACACAAATGGTTGTGAATCAAGGACTATCTGTCCTAAGCTAGCTAGGGTATATGTTGTGCTTTCTAAACAGGCTCCAACATTATGGGAAATAAAAAAAATAGCATCAATCAGAGGCAAGATGCTTTTGTCTTAATCTGTTGCAATACTCATCTTGCAAGGGATAGTCATGAAAATCTACATGGCTTCTGCCTTGAGGATCCAATAATAAGGCATCAGATCTCTCTCTCTGTGTGTATAACTGCCAAGGCATAGGACCCCAGCCTATGACCTAGGTTGGCAAATAATAATCAGACTTTATAAGCGGTGGAAATAGGAAATATAACTTGAAAATAGGAGGAGGAACGAGTATTGTGCACGTTCACTATCTTGAGTTATTTATAAAAAGAATAAAAGGGAGATAAATATATAATAAATAAATATTGAGTTTGATATGGAAGTTACCTTCTAGTTCCGTGATGGCCAACCCATGGAACAGGTGCCACAGGTGGCATGCGGAGCCATATTGGTGGGCACGTGAGTGTTGCCCTAGCTCAGCTCCAGCGCACATGCGCGCAACAGCCAACTGATTTTCAGGCCTTCTGGTCCCACCGGAAGTTGGGAAACTGGCTGTTTCTGGCCTCCGGAAGGCCTCTGGGAGGATGGGGAAGGCTGTTTTTGCCCTCCCCAGGCTCCTAGAAAGCCTCTGGAGCCTGGGGAGGGGGGAAAATGGGCCTACTGGGCCCACCGTGCCATCACGTGCCAAAAGCAGGGGGAAGTGGGGGGGGTCACGTGTGAATGGGCGGGAGGGCAGGGTGCATTGAATTATGGATGTGGGCACATGCACCCGCGACCCCCCGCCGCTCCCCCCACTTTTGGCCCGCGACGGCAAAAAGGTTAGCCATCATTGTTCCAGTTCTTCTTTCAGAAACTGTTACAGCACTGTCCACATTATCCTTCACTTGCACCAAATACATTACATTTTACTTCCAAGATGTGATGGACTCCAAATCACATCCTCATACTAGACATGCGAATCTGTCACAGTCCTCCCTCTGGCCTGAGGATGATGGGAATTGGCTGTCAGTTTTACTGCCATCTAAATTCATGCTCATCTGGATGTATACAGCCCAGGTCTGCTTCCCAAATCTGAGACCCCATGCTCCAATATCCAGTACACGGTCCTTGGTAAGACTATGATTGGAATACTGTATCTAGTTTTGGTCACTGCAATATAAAAAAGATGTTGAGGCTCTGGAAAGAGAAGAGCAAGAAAGATGATTAGGGGCCCGGAGGCTAATATATATGAAGATTGGACCCGGTTTGTGGGGGCAATAAGCTGACTTTGTATAAATATACAAAAGTATGAAGGCTATTGCTTAACGCATTGTAAGCCGCCCTGAGTCTCCGGAGAAGGGCGGCGTATAAATATAAATAAAAAAATAACAACTGGATATGGCTAGCCTAGTGAAAAGAAGGACTAGGGTCGACATCAGGGGTGAAATCTAAAATTTGTTACTACCAGTTCTGTGGGTGTGGCTTGGTGGGGTGGATGGCTAATGTGACTGGGTGGGCGCGGCCATTTTGTTTTTTTACTTTTAAAACCATTTTTTCTACAGCCTCTTTGGGGAAGAGGTTGTAAAAAAATGCTTTCAAAAGGCTCTGACGATCCCAGCTGAGTTGCCTGATTGGCAGAGACTTTTTTTCTTTTAAATGCCTCTGCTGATCAAGCAACTCAGCTTGGATCGTCAGAGGCATTTAAAAGAAAAAAAAGGGGTTTGTTTTTTTTAAAGCCTTTGATGATTACAGCTGAGCCGCGCGATCATCAGACGCTTTTTAAAAAAACTTTTAAAAGCATTTTTTCAGCCTAAGAGGTTGTAGAAAAAATGCTTTTAAAAGTAAAAAAAAAGCCTCTAATGATTGTGTAGCTCAGCTGGCATTGGGGGGCGGGGGCAGGGTTTTTTGCTACCAGTTCTCCGAACCATCTGCCTCCATTGCTACTGGATCGGGCGATCTGGTCCAAACCAGGAGCATTTCACCCTTGGTCGACATGATAATAATGTTGCAGTATTTGCCGGGCTGCCACAAAGAAGAGGGGTCAACCTATTTTCCAAGGCACCAGAAGGCAGGACAAGAAGCAATGGTTGGAAACTAACCAAGGAGAGAAGCTGCCTAGAACTAAGGAGAAAATTCCTTGACAGTGAGAACACTAAACCAGAGGATTGGCTTGCCTTTAGAAGTTCTGGGTGTTCCAACACTGGAGGGTTTTAACAAGAATTTGGACAACTATTTGTCTGAAATGGTATAGGGTCTCCTGCTTAAGCAGGGAGTTGGACTAGATGACCTTCAAGATCCCATCCAGGTCTGTTACAGGTAGTCCTCAACCTACGACCACAATTGAGCCCAAAATTTATGTTGCTAAATAAGAAATTTCTTAACTGAGCTTTGCCCCATTTTACGGCTTTTCTTGCCACCTTTGTTAAGTGAATCACTGCAGTTGTTAAATTAGTAACAAGTTTGTTAAGTGAATTGGATTTTTCCATTGAGTTTGCTTGTCAGACGGTTGCAAAAAAGGATCACATGACCCCGGGACACTGCAACTGTTGTGAGTCAGTTGTCAAGCATCCAAGTGTAAATCGCGTGACCATGGGGATGCTGCAACAGTCATAAGTGTGAAAATTGATCATTAAGTCACTTTTTTCAGTGCTATTATAACTTTGGTCACTAAGCAAACTGTATTCCGCAACTTCCAACAGGACACATAAGGCCGTAATATTATCTGGCACCATACACATCCTCTTCACGACCTGTTTTTCTTGTTACCTTCTGGGTTGGGGGCTTCGTGGTAGCAGCATATCCAGATTCAGTCACAGTTTTGTTCCATATAGCATGTCCTGGGGAACATTCAGGCTTCCTCTTTCAGCCCTGTATTCAAAATGGACAGTGATTAATATATATATGTGTACACATATGTATGGGTGTAGAGATAGGTAGGTAGGTAAGTAGGTAGAAGTGGTGGGTTGCCCCGGTTCACACCGGTTCTATAAAACCGGTAGTAAAACTGGCGGGAGGCTCTGTCCACTGACCCTGACATCATCAAAATGCTTCTGCGCTTGCGCACAAGACCACATGCGCGTGCGAGTAAAGCAAGCGCACATGCGCGGCCCTGTTGTGAACCAATAGTAAAGGTAAGTAGAACCCACCCCTGGTAGGTAGGTAGTAGGCAGGCAGGCAAATAGACCTACACCCATACATATATATACATATATACATATGTAAGTCTTTGGTTATTCGGGTTTTCTCCCGCGTAAAATTGGAAGTGTCTTGGCAACGTTTTGACGAAGTCTCATTCGTCATCTTCAGGTTGGTGTTCTCGGCTTCGTGCTTCCAGGAACAATGTGATCGCAGCTGTTTCTTCCTTTTAACTGCCAGTGGGGGTGGGAGCTGATTGGGTGAGAGCATGGCTGTGTTCTGATTGGGTGGAGGTGTGCTTTGATTGGTTGGGGGCCTGGCTGTGCTCTGATTGGATGGGGGGTTGGCTGTGCTCTGATTGGCTGGGGGTGTGCTCTGTTTGGGTGGGGGCTTGGCTGTGCTCGGGTTAGTCTGAGTTGCAGGGGGATTTGAGCTGGTGAGTTGCATTGCTGTTGTTTGGCTTCGCGTTCGTGGTCGTGCCACATCTTCATGGTGGGTGTCAGTTTGCTTCATGTATGGATTGGAGGGGTTTAAAGTGGCCAATGATGCAGCTGTGGTCTGGCTTCTGGTCTGTGGTCGTGCCTCATCATCGGTGTGGGTCTGGGTTTGCTTTTTGTGTAAAAGTGTGGTGGTTTTCGTGAGTGTGGGTCTGGTGTCATTCTTTGTGTTAGGGACTCGTTATATACATATATATATATCAGTGGTGAAATTCAAATTTTTTTACTATCAGTTCTGTGTCACTTGGTGGGTGTGGTGGGGCTTGGCGGGCGTGACAGGGGAAGGATACTGCACATTCTCCATTCCCACCCCATTCCAGGGGAAGAATACTGCAAAATCCCCATTCCCTCCCCACTCCTGGGAGAAGGTTATTGCAAAATCTCCATTTCCACCTCACTCTGGGGCCAGCCAGAGGTGGTATTTGCTGGTTCTTTAAACTACTCAAAATTTCCGCAACCAGTTCTTCAGAACCTGTCAGAACCTGCTGGATTTCACTTGATCTATATATATATACATTATCACTTTATATATTCCATTTTGAATAGAGCTGAAAGAGGAAGCTTGAGAGTTTAAAAGGTTGATTCTATATGGAACAAAATTGACTGAATCTAGATATTCTGCTTCAGATACCACGAAGCCCCCTCCTCTGTGTGTGTGTGTGTGTGTGTTTGTGGTATGGGTAGGTATATACTGTATACTTCCTTTGGACAGCAGGCAACAGAATTTCATTTTCAATGTGTGCCAGCGTGCCCACAATAAAAGATGACAATAAAGGTTATCTCAGTTTATCAAGAAACTTAATGCGTTCAAGAATAAGCAAAAAAAACCTGGGACCCCTTGGAACTTGAGAGACCCCCGCGGGTCTGCTCATCCTCCACCTCTTTAGCCCTTTAGGATCTCAGAGTTTCCTGGTTGGCGGGAATCTGCGGAGAGCATCCGTCACGCCGCCCCGCCGACGCGAGGAGGTCGCCGCTTGCGAAAGCGGAACCGGCGTCTGATGTAATTCCCGAAAGCCGCCACCAGAGGCTCCCGAGTCTCCTCTCCCCCCGTCCCTAAGTCTCCGCCCTTTCCTTCGCACGTGGTTGCCTATGGCCGCTCGCAGTAGCTAGGCTGGGGAGACACGCGTGTCCTTTGCGGGGCGAGCCACAGGCAGGGAAGGGGGCAGATCAGCGTGGGAAACCGACATCGCCGAGAGGTACCTGGACAAGGGGAGGGCGGGGGCAGGGAGGAGAGGAAAGGCCACCCCCCCTCCCCAGAAAAGGGGGAGGTTTAAAGGAAGGAAAAAAAGAGAATGAACCTTCTCCCCCCCCCAGGAGAAAAGGGGTTCATCATGGGGTGTAGGAAAGAGGGCAGGAAAATTGGGGTCTCCCCGAGCTCAAGCCGTCAATTTCTTGGAGCTGGTTGTAACCTGTACTTGGCCTTTAGGAAAATACTAGTCCCGTTTCTCAGAAAGATAAATCGCCCTTCCTCTGCAAACTCCCTTTGGCTTCTCCGGAAAAATTCTCCAGTCTTCAATTACTTAGTGGAAAAACCTCTCCATGCCATATCGGCTCCTTGGTTGTAAATGGGTGTCGGGCCTCCCAACGTTCAGAGCGATTATTACCTATTTGTAAACATTATACAACAGCCCTGCACTGTAGGGCAGTAATATACATCTCCTGGGGAGAAGACGTTGCCACGGAGAGAAAGGCCTAAGGCCCGTCTAATCATTTCGGGACAGGTTGGCTCAGAGCTATGGACTTTCTGATTCCTAACTTTAGACTCCTAGAGCTTCAGGAGAGACAACTGGGTGAAAGATTTCTGGAGATTTTTGGAAAACCTGAGCAAGAATTGAGGGATCCTTGGTGCTTTCTTGGGTTGCTTGTTTTCTTGCAGACGTTTTTGAGAGCAAAACATCATTCCTTACTAGCACTGATGATGTTACCTAGTTTGGGTAATGAAACATCTGCAAGAAAACAAGTAAGCTGAGAGAGTATCAAGTCTGTCATGTCAACTCTCAGCTACAAATATTCTCCTTTATTAGGGGAAAGAACTGCATAGGATGGGTTATTTATTTTTTCATTAAATAGTCTGCCCTCCTCTGTATGTAATTATTTCACTTCCTTATTTCAACCTTGAAACAACAGTCTTGTAAGGTAGATTAAGCTGAGAGCAAAGGAGATGTCCAAAGTGGAGGTAGTCCTCAACTTACAACAATTCATTTAGTGACCGTTTGAAGTTACAACAGCACCAAAAAAAAGTGACATGACTGTTTTTCAAACTTACAACTGTTTCAGCATCCCCACGGTCACATGATTTAAATTCAGACACTTGGCAAAACTGACTCGTGTTTATGACAGTTGCAGTGTCCCTGGGTCATGCGATCACCTTTTGCGACCTCCTAACAAGCAAAGTCAATGGGGAAGCCAGATGCACTTCACAATGATATTACTAACTGCAGTGATTCACTTAGTAACTGTGGCAAGGAAGGTTTAAGGTGGGGCAAAATTCATTTAACAAATGTCTCACTTAGCAACAGAAATTTTGGGCTCAGTTGTGATCGTAAGTTGAGGACTACCTGTAGTTTTGAGATAAAGCTACATCAGGGTGTCAATTTCATTGAGGGCTGCATCGGGGTTGTGTTTGACCTTGGGGGACCGTGACCAGCTTGATGTTACTCGTCGAGGCTCCGTTTTCAGCCATGACGGCCTCCTGCAGCCCTCTGCCAGCGAAAACAGAACTTTCCGAGCTCCGTTTTCGCTCCCAGAGGCACCGCAGGCCAGTCCTTTGCTGTTTCTAGGGCAGCCCTGCGGGCCAAATTTAAACACCCTGTAGACCAGATCCAGCCTGCAGGCCTTGAGTCTGACACCCCTGTGCTACACCAAGTACATAAAATGGCATTGGGGTTCATTGGGGTGATTCTACAATAATTCCCAGATCTTGTTTCAGAGTTTACAATTATCAGTTCGAATCTACGCATGACTTAGGAACCAAAGTAGCATAATTTGTCTGCTGGTCTACATTTGGAAACAATTAAAATTTCTATTATAAAATCCTTGACTGGGGATAGGAACTAGTTCACACTTTTTAAAAAAAATTTGATTTATATGCCGTCCTTCTCCGGAGACTCAGGGCGGCTTACAATGCGTTAAGCAATAGCCTTCATACTTTCGTATATTTATACAAAGTCAGCTTATTGCCCCCACAAACCGGGTCCTCATTTCACCTACCTTAGAAAGGATGGAAGGCTGAGTCAACCTTGAGCCTGGTGAGAATTGAACTCGCAGTAATTGCAGGCAGCTGGATGTTAAATGCTGCCTTAGTAGGAGGCATTAGCCTCCTACGCCACTCAGGCCTTTAATCAATTAATTAACCACACTTGACCTGATTAACCCATGGATTGCATTAGGAGAACCAGTTTGGTTAAAGCACCAGGCTAGAAACCAAGAAATAGTGAGTTCTAGTCCTGCCTTAGGCATGAAAGCTGGCTGGGTGACTTTGGGCCAGTAACTCTCAGCTCAACCTTCCTCACAGTGTTGTTGTAGAGAAAATAGGAAGAAGGAGGGGAATTAGACATGTTCGCCATTTTGAATTATTTATAAAAGAAAGGCAGGATAAAAAAAAAAGAATAAATTGGTAGAATAAATGAGCTGAGTTCTTCAGTTGTGTTGTATACATATATACAACACCACTGAACTTGTGGGACGCAGGTTTTCCAGAACATGATTTCTCATCAGTATTCTATTCTTACTCTTCCTATTCTCATATCTTCCAAAGTGTTATTTTTGTTTATGGACAGCATTCTTTTCTCATCCCTTTTCCCATGAAAGAAATCCTAAAAATCTTTAGCTAAGTCTCCACAGCTGACATCTAGTGGGCAAAAGCTAGTTACGATTCTCTAAGCAATAGAAAATTAGAAGATAGTCCTTTAGAGTATCTTGGTAGTTAGAGATATGTAACTTCTGATTCAATAATCCAGCCAAAAAATAGAGTTGCTACCTATTCATAGAAAGTGGTGGCTTCCTTTCCCTGAATGTGTTCAGGGAAAAGAATCTCTTTGGGATTATTTAATTTGCATTCCTGCATTGAGCAGGAAATTGGCCTTCTATGATCACTTTTGTGTTAATAGTTGATTAATGACTCCATTGATTAATGACTTAATGCTCAGTGGCCATGAATTAAACACTCGGAGATGTATTATGTGATTGTTGACAGGGTTGTCTGCAGGGGGAAGGTCAAAAAAGTCAAGATGGTGTTTCACACACCACACATAAAAAAAGACGGGGCTTTGATTTTATGGTTATGGTTGTGGCTTTTTTGGCTCCCTAACACAAGGGTTCCCAATGTTGGCAGCTTTAAGGTGCATGGACTTCAACTTCCAGAATTCCCCAGCCAGGCATGCTGGCTGGGGAATTCTGGGAGTTGAAGTCCACATGTCATTTCTCTCATTTTAAAGTTGCCAAGATTGTGAATCTCTGCCCTAGCAGACAGCTTGGATTGTTGTGTGGGGGAAGTAGGAATGGAATTAAGTCTTCTGACTCTAAAGAGAACTTAAGGCTGACAAGCTGACACTTTGGTGAAGAACACTTGTATTGCAATACTTGGGTGAAAGTTTCGCTTATAAAGAGAGCAGTGGTATTTCTGAAAAGTAAGGACTGGAGCAAAGATATGGCTGATCCTGTTGTTAGGCTCCCAGTGTTTTTTTTCTCTTCCACTTACTCTTCTTTCTTTTTGTTTCTTTACAGTTCCTTTACAGTTTTGGTGATTTGCCTCCACGTTGGTGACTTGCGTCCACATTCCCCAACCATGGCTGAAGGGGGTACAGATGGGAACCAGCCACCGCGCGAGCATCCCCGCAATTTGCAGGGGCTGCTGCAGATGGCGGTCATGGCGGGCAACACCGAACCTGGTCAGACGGCACCTATGTCTGATGAGGTGTGCAGCTGGGCTCATCAGGAGAGGGAATCAAGTCCAATGTTTAGACATAAGGGATTCCTGATTATCCAGGAAGGAAGTAGGATATGAAGCAGAGGCCCTAGATTTTCTAGTAGGAAGTTGGAGAAGGAAAATGGACACATGGATTTAAGTCCATCCTTAGACAGGGAAGCTTGCTGGATGGCTTCAAGTAGCTAGCAGAATCTACCTCCTGGGTTTGTTTGGGGTTTTGGGGGAAAAAATACAAGAAAGAATATATAGTTCCTGGAGGAAAGACTAAATCTAGATAGTGTTTCCCATCCTTAGCTATTTTAAGATGTGTGGACTTAAGCTCCCAGAATACCCCCTCTGGGTGTTGAAGTCAACACATCTTAACATGACTAAGATTGGGAAACACTGATCTAGATGATGATGGTAATGTTAATTACCAGCCTGTATTATGTGCAAGAAGAAAGAAAAAATTAAAATACGCATCTCTAAAAAAACCTTGCCTATGCATTAATGGTAGAATTACTTTTAATAGAATTCATTGTGGGAAAGGTGAAAGCTAAACATTTAAACACTTCTGATGCCCTCAGCAAGGAAATGAGATGTTATCATCCTAAATTAAGTACTGAGACTTCCTAGGAATTAGGAAAACCTGGGTTTAATCTATCCCTGGACATGGTAATATTGAATCTCTCTCTCCCTTTCTCTCTCAAATCAATTTAGTTAATAGGATTATTGTTGATTTTTTTTCCCCTGGTTCTTATTTAGTTGTACTAGTGTGTTTTTTTTTTTTTTGGTAATTTACCGATTAGTTACTCAGTGGTGATTGTGTTGTTATATTGCCTTTGGGACAACTGTTTGTGCCACCATCTTCATACTGCATATTGCTCTGAGAGAAAAAATAAGCTCTAATACGGCATTTAAAGCATCCTAAGCACGAAAAGAGAAGATTGTTTACCAATTTTCATTCCTCTCCTCTTCTTCACTTCATCTAATGGCCAATTTCCCAGAGGAGACAGTGGTTGCAGGAAGCCATGGTTGAGGCATTTCGTGGGCAGATGGATGAAGTAGAGCAAATGAAGGAATGTCTGCGTATTTTGGAAGAGTTAAGCCCAGGAGCAGAACGTGGGGAAAGTTCAGAGGAAACGCATTCAGATCTTGACCGAAGGGAAAATGCCCTTGATGTACTGGCAGAGTTGTGTGAAAACTTGGATAACGCTGCAGGTACAAAAACAATCTCATATCTGTGTCAGTGGTGCAATTCAGCCAGTTCTGTCTGGATCGTGTGAACTGGTAGCGGCTGCTGCGGGAGGCTCCGCCCACCTGCCCTGATGTCATTTTTTACCCTCTGCACATGCGCGAAATACTCTGCGCATGCGTGTAGGTAATGCGTGTGCTCACATTTGTGAACTGATAGCGAAGGTAAGTGAATACCACCCCGGATCTGTTTGTGAGAAAATTGTTATTTGAGCATAAGAGGTCCGTGCTGCAGTATTACTTTCCCGATTCCAACTCATATTTCAGGCAAAGTCAGTGTTGACAGGTGGACAGAGATTGACCTCGAGACCCCTTATTTGCGGGGTGCCACAGGGGTCGGTCCTCTCGCCTCTTCTGTTCAACATTTATGTGAAGCTGTTGGGGGGAGATCATCCGTGGTTTTGGGGTGCGATGTCATCTGTACGCTGATGACACTCAGCTGTACATCTCCACCACAAACCACCCCAATGATGCCCTTGAAGTGATGTCCCGGTGCCTTGAAGCTGTACGGGTCTAGATGGGGAGAAACAGGCTTCGACTCAACCCTTCCAAGACTGAGTGGCTGTGGCTGCCGGCGTCCCGGTACAGCCAGTTAGTCCCATCACTAACTATTGGGGACGAGTCAGAGAAAGTTCGCAATTTAGGCATCCTTCTGGATGCACGACTGTCTTTAGAAGATCATATAACAGCCGTGGCCAGAGGAGCTTTCTATCAGGTTTGCCTGATTCGCCAATTGCGTCCCTTTCTAGACCGGGACTCCTTACGCACAGTCACTCAAGCCCTTGTCATTTCCCGACTTGACTACTGCAATGCTCTCTACATGGGGCTCCCCTTGAAGTGCACCTGGAAGCTCCAACTGGTCTAGAATGCGGCCGCACGAGTAATTATGGGAGCAACATGGCGCTCACATGTAACACCTCTTCTATGCGAGCTGCACTGGCTTCCGGTGGCCTTCCGAGTGCGCTTCAAGGTGTTGGTTCTTACCTTTAAAGTGCTCCATGGCTTAGGACCTGAGTACTTACGAGACCACCTACTGCAACCAATAACCTCCCACCAACCAATACGCTCTCACAGAGTAGGCCTACTCATAGTACCATCATTAAAACAGTGTCGTCTAGTAGTTCCAAGGGAGAGAGCCTTCTCTGTGGGAGCACCTACTCTTTGGAACAAAATACCCCCTGGAATACGAATAATCCCAGATCGTCGCACTTTCCGATGTGCCCTGAAGACCTTTCTGTTTCAACAAGCAGGGCTAGCATAAACACCTAAAATGTACAGCTGAGTATCATCAGCGTACAGATGACATCGCACCCCAAAACCACGGATGATCTCACCCAGCGGCTTCACATAAATGTTGAACAGGAGCGGCGAGAGGACTGACCCTTGCGGCACCCCGCAAGCAAGGCGCCTCGAGGTCGACCTCTGCCCCCCTGCCAACACAGACTGCGACCGGTCAGAGAGATCGGAGGAGAACCACCGCAGCACGGTGCCTCCCACCCCCAATCCCCCCAACCGGTGCAGCATGATACCATGGTCGATGGTATCAAAAGCCGCTGAGAGATCTAACAGGACCAGAACAGAGGAACAACCCCTGTCCCGGGCCCTCCAGAGATCATCCACCAATGCGACCAATGCCGTCTCCGTGCTGTACCCAGGCCTGAAGCCGGACTGGCATGGATCTAGATAGACGGTTTCATCCAGGTACTGTGGGAGCTGGCGTGCAACCACACTCTCGACAACCTTCGCAATAAAGCGAAGGTTGGAGACCGGACGGTAGTTTGCCAAAACAGCCGGGTCCAGGGAAGGCTTCTTGAGGGGCCTCACCACCGCCTCTTTCAGGGCGGGAGGCAAGAAACCCTCTCTCAAAGAAGCATTTATAATCCTCTGGAGCCAGCCTCGTGTTACCTCCTGGGTGGCCAGTACTAGCCAGGAGGGACACGGGTCCAATAAACATGTGGTTGCGTTTAACCTCCCCAGGATCCTGTCCACGTCCTCAGGAGTCACAGGGTCGAACTCATCCCAGATAACATTCTCAAGACCAGCCTCAGTCATCCCGCCGGGATCTACCCAGTCAGTCCAAGCCTTCCCGAATCTGAGCGATTTTATCGTGCAGATACTGTGCAAAATCCTCAGCCTGCCCTTGCAAGGGGTCCTCCCGCGCTCCCTGATGTAGGAGGGAGCGAGTCACCCTAAACAAGGCGGCTGGGCGATTATCTGCCGATGCAGTAAGAGCGGAAAAGTAATTACACTTTGCCGCTTTTATCGCCACTAAATAAATCTTAATATGAGACCTAATTAGTGTTCGGTCGGATTCGGAGCAACTAGCCCTCCAACTACTCTCTAGGCGTCTTTTCCGGTGCTTCATCTCCCTCAGCTCCTCGGAAAACCAAGGAGCCGGGCAGGCTCGGCGCCGGGTCAGAGGCCGCAAAGGCACGACTCGGTCTAAAGCACCAGCGGCCGCCCTATCCCAGGCGGCCACCAGGTCTTCAGTCGAGTCGTGAGCCAGAGTTTCAGGAACTGGCCCAAGCTCCCTCTGGAACCTATCAGGGTCCATCAGGCACCTGGGGCGGAACCACCTAGTCGGTTCCGCCTCCCTGCGGTGGGGTGCAGCGGTCAAAAAGTCCAGCCTCAGGAGGGAATGGTCTGTCCATGACAGGGGTTCGATAACTATATCCCCTATATCCAGACCACTCAGCCACTGACCAGAGACAAAAACCAAGTCCAGAGTGTGTCCTCCCACATGAGTAGGGCCAAGAATTAATTGTGTCAGGTCCATGGCTGTCATGGAAGCCATAAACTCCCGAGCCATCCCAGACGCCTCACCGACAGACGGCAGGTTGAAATCCCCCATGACCAAAAGTCTGGGGGTATTGACCGCCACCCCGGCAATAACGTTGAGAAGCTCGGGCAGGGCTGCTGTCACGTGGCAGGGAGCCAGGTACGTGATCAGCAAGCCCACCTGCATCCCATGGCCCCACTTCACTAGGAGAGACTCACATCCGGCTATCTGAGGTACAGTGGCCTCCCTCGGATCCAGACTTTCCTTTATAACGACCGCCACCCCCCCACCCCTGCCCTGGGCCCTTGGCTGATGGAATGCGTGGAAACCTGGCGGGCACATCTCTACGAGGGGAACACCCCCCTCTTGGCCCAACCAGGTTTCAGTAATACCCGCCAGGTCCGCACCCCGTCCCCCCTGTGCTCCCCCCACTTTTGTTACGCAATGGCACAG
>WNWU01013574.1:2960722-2974585 GCA_012654045.1 Ptyas mucosa
CCCCCCCCCCCCCCCCCAGAGGCCCTCCTGAGGCCAGAAACAGTGTTTCCTGACTTCTGGTGGGTCCAGAAGGCCCAAAAATCAGCTGGCTGGCGCACACATGTGTGCCGGAACTGACCTCACGTGCCCACCGATATGGTTCCACGTGCCACCTGTGGCACCGGTGCCATAGGTTCGCCATCACCGCTATAGACATTCCTCGAGTAATAGCTGTAATCAGGGCCGGAATTACTGTTATAAGTCATGTTTGTCTTTAAGCGACTTGACCTGATTTTACAATTTTTTTTGTGTGTCAGTGGTTAAGTGAATCACTATGGCTGTTCAGCAAATCTGAGGTTATTAAACAAACCAATTGTCTGGGTTTTTTTGTTTTGTTTTTTTTTGCTAGAAACTGGAAGAAAACAGCAATATCTGTCAAAAAATAATGCAAATTGTAGACACATGAACTTCAGACACTGCAAATGGCAGAGCACCAAAATGTGATCACGTGACTGGGGGCAGGGGTTGTCAGAACTTTGTATTCGGGTCATAAATGCATTTTTGGTGGGCCATCATAAGTTTGAACTGTTGCTAAGTGATTGTAGTACAAGGACTACCTGCACTGTTCTCAATCATCTTCCAGATTTCTGCAAACTGGAGGGCATGCGGCTGTTGGCCCACCGATACTTGGAACATGAAGAGCAGGAACTGCGATGGCGAGCTGCCCATCTGGTGGGCACCTGTGCCCAGAATGTACCCAAGGTTCAAGAGCAGGCCCTGGCGCTGGGTTGCATGAGGAAGCTGCTGCGGCTGCTGGATCATGACCCCAACGAGGCTGTTCGGATCAAGGCTCTCTTTGCCATTTCTTGTGAGTGGGAAACAGTGGCTGCTTAGTGAATGGAGAGCCAAGCTGAAAGGAGATTTACCCCAGTATTGCTGTTAGCTGTGCAACAGGGGAAGAAAGAAATCTAGTGTTTTTATTTACATAGACAACAGTAAAACAGAGGTGGGTGGTTAAGAAATACGAAGTATGTATGTATGTTATGCATGCATGCATGTATGTATGTATAAATACCAAGCAAGCAAGCAGTGGAACCATTTACGATAGGGAAAAGGAGGAGGAAGATTCAGTGTTCCCATAGCACCACTTTCCTGATCAGTTAGGAAACCATCCAGTGGTTTCAACTTTTTAAAATATGATTAGGGTTATTATTTATTTATTTATTTAATTTATTTATTTTGTCAGATTTATATGCTGCCCTTCTCCCGTAGGACTCGGGGCGGCTCACAACAATAAAAAACCCGACAATAGTAAAAATTAAATAGTGTTAAAACCAAATTTTTAAAATCCCCAAATACTCAACTTAAAATCCACGGCAGATCAGGGAAGTTGGTGGAAGAGCCATGTCTTTAGGTCGGCGCGGAAGGTGCGGAGGTTGGGGGCCGTCCGGAGCTCGGTGGGCAACCCATTCCAGAGGGACGGTGCGGCCACAGAGAACGCCCTCATCCTGGGGACCGCCAGCTGACACTGTCTAGCTGAGGGGACCCGGAGGAGGGCAACCCTATGTGAGCGCACTGGGCGGTAGGCGGCCGATAGGAGGTGATCCTGCAAATACCTCATGCCCGTGCCATGAAGGGCTTTATAGGTGAGTACCAGCACCTTGAAGCGGATCCGGAGGACCACCGGCAGCCAGTTCAGCTCATACAATAGTGGAATTATATGGGAGTAGCGGGATGCACCCGTAACTTTATCACTTGAGATATTAAACCAGACTCATTAATGTCTGGTGTCATCCTCCACATGAGTGTGGCAAACCTTATGATGTTTTTGCATCCTGTGAGTTCTAACCATCATAGTAAGAGAAAGGGGTTGTGGAGTTACAGTTCAAAACATCACCTGGAGGTAAAGGGCTTTCTTATCTTAAACTTGGTTTTCTGTTCTTTTCTTCTTCTTTCCAAGACACTTGGAAAAAGCCGCTAGCAGCACTCTAAAACCAGGCAGCAAAAATCAAAGCACCACACAGGCTCTGTGAGAATGTTGTTGTTGATTTCAAATTGCCTCTTGTGTTTATCCCCGAATAGAAACACAGGGTGCTGTGATACTAAGATACCCTGGCCTATTGGAATTTTCTTGAAACAAACCATTATTAGATGCCTGGAGCAAACTTGTAATGTACAGCTCAGGAACCCAAATTTGTCATTTGAAAATCATGTTTTTGACAGTGGAATTTATATTTGACATTGGGGGTTAATTCTAATGTTAAAACTGGTTGCAGGAAAAGTATGGTCTGAAGGTGATAGGTGAGCAGGAGTGAATACTAGGGTTTTGGATAATTGTATAGTATCATGGCTGTTCTGGCATTTAATGAATGTTGTAAGATACAGTTACTGAGCCTGATTCGTGGGCAATAGCATTCTTGGTTACACTATCAGGATGAAATAAGTGGATGGGATGTGAATCTTGAACTGGGTTGGGAACTGCGTAAAGTCATTCAGATCTTGGTCCTTCATTGTTCAGTCAACTGATCGTTCAGTCTGCATTTCTTCATTCTCACCCTTTTTCCTTCATATTTCCTTCTGCTACCAGGCTTAGTAAGAGCCCAAGAAGCTGGCCTACAGCAATTCTTACGCCTTGATGGCTTCTCTGTGCTCATGAGGGCCATGCAGAGTAATGTACAGAAACTGAAGGTGAAATCGGCCTTCCTCCTCCAGAATCTCCTAATAAGCCACCCAGAACACAAAGGTCAGAGTTTTTTTCTAACGGTATATGGGTGAAAAAGAGCAGGGAGGGAGTTGCTGTCCTTCGTGGGGTTTTGCTAGGTGTCCGGTTGACCCCCTCACATCCTGGACATAAATTGTTTCAACTTCTAACCTCAAAATGAAGCTATAGAGCACTACAGACCAAAACAACTAGACACAAGGACAGTTTTTTCCCGAATGCCATCACTCTGCTTAACAATTAATTCCACAACACTGTCAAATAATTTACTAAGACTGCATTACTATTATTCTTCTCTTCCTTACTAGTATCTATCTCTTTCCACTTATTACCATGTTTCTTGTATCTTTCAATTTATATTGTTTTCATTTGTTTCCCAGTACAATTTGATAGCTTATTAGTAACCTTGACTATCACTAAGTGTTGTATCCTTTTATTATTGAGGAATGTATTTTATTCTCCTTATGCATACTGAGAGCATATACACCAAAGACAAATTCCTTGTGTCTCCAATCACACTTGGCCAATAAAGAATTCTATTTTAGGAGTCATACCAGTCTAACCAGCCTTTAAATATTTAATTCTTTATTGCCTCTTTCGTGATCTCTTTAACCTACCTGTCTGAAATGTGGCTTTGCTGGTCTGTGTTTTTTTTATGGTCATGACTGTTGAAAGCTTCTTGTTCTGATAGGCCCATAGTTTCTGATCAGGATTGCTCCCACCAATAAAACCAGCCATCCCGAGAGAATCAGACCTTCACTCTTGCTGGGAATAAAGTGTGTTGTACTTCCTTTGGATCTTGTAACCTACGTTTCTTCCTGGAACAGACTGGCTTCTTGAAGGTTATTGGCAATCCTCATTTAGTGACTGCCTCATTTAGCAACCATTCACAGTTACGACAGTGATGAAAAAGTTACGACCAATCCTCACATTTGCAACCTATGCAGTCTGTAAAGCAAAGGAAAGCTGAAGATCATAAACACAGTCAGGGTTTCACTTGGCATCACTTCATTCAGTGGTCATAGTTATGATCACTAAATGAGGGCTGCCTGTATTTCTATCAAACACAGAAATTACTGTATTTTTCAGAGTATAAGACGCATCTTAGTTTTGGGGGAGGAAAATAAGAAAAAAAAATTCTGCCTCTGCCTACCAGCATCCATCAGTATTCATCTGGCTAGCATCCTTAGCAAACAGCCTGGTCAGCTTCACCACATTAGCCTAATTCAGCATGAGCAGCTGATTGGCAGGTGGATCGCCTCCACGAATACCCCCAATCAGCTGTTCCCAGAGGTGAACCTTAGCAACAGGTTTGCCAATTGCGAACGCGCACACGCCTCATTGGAGCAGATACGCAGCTTCAAAAATGCAGCTGATCGCCACAGGGCACTCCAGTGAGTACAGCAGGGGAAGCGCGGAACCGGTCCGACAAGGCAGCAGCTGTTCCGGGTTGCCATTTTGACCTCTGCGCCTTGCTTTTTCACCCTCCGAAAGCTCCATTTGAGAGGCTGCCTTTGCAAAGAGAAGCTCCTTTTCAAACAGACCTTTTGGAGGCTGCAAAGGCTGCATTTTGGAGGCTGTTTGAGAGGCTGCGTTTACAGCCTCCAAAAGCTCCATTTGAGAAGATGCGCGGAGGCCGAAGGCTGGGGGCCGGCGGGTGGGCAGGGCTACATGTATAAGACGCACCCAAATTTTCACCCTCTTTTAGGGGTGAAGTGTCTTATACTCCGAAAAATATGGTACCTTGTGAAGGCCTAGAGCCTACTAGGAGTTGTTGGATGCATGAGAACAGGGGTGTCAAACTTGATTTCATTGAGGGCTGCATCAGGATTGTGTTTGACCTTGGCGGGGGGGGGGCAGCTCAACTCACTCATGTCGCGGGGGCACCTGTGGTGGCCAAGTGCTAAGGCACGACTTCCCTCAGACCCTCATTCACTCTCATTATAATCTTCCTTCCTTCTTTCCGTCCATCCGTCCGTCTGTCTTTTTTCTTCCCTCTTCATTCTTCTTTCTTCCCCTCTTTCCTTATTTTTCTTTTAATATTTTTAAAATTTTTACTGTATAAAGAAAGAGCAACAGTTTCAATATCTATATAAACTGTGTTGTCTGGTTAGATAGTCTGAGCAATAGTCATAATAATAATAATGTTCATTAGTACCCTGTTTCCCCCAAAATAAGACATCCCCCAATAATAAGCCTAATCGGGCCTTTGGCAATAAGGCCAAGCACTTATTTCAGGGTTCAAAAAAATATAAGACAGGGTCTTATTTTCGGGGAAACACGGTAGTGATCATATAATAACAGTATATTCTCAACATAATATTAATACCTAATTGTTAATATTAAATCAAATTAATAATAAACATACAATAAACCCTCATGCTAAAATTAATCCTCTTATAATTTTAAATGTTCTAACTTCTGTTTGTATTTATCCATTGATAAAACGAATCCCATGTTTCAAAATGTTCCGTATCTTCCTTCTCTTTAATTTCAAGGGTTAATCTATCCGTTTCTGCACATTCTAGTACTTCTTTAATTATCTTCTCATCTGCAGGAATCTCCACACCTTTCCAATGTTATGCAAATGCAATTGTAGCCACTGTTATCACATGTAGTATTAGATACACAGTCCCTTTATTACATTTTTCTTGTATGATCTCCAACAGAAATATTTCTGGTTTTAGATCTATATGTTCCTTTCCTTATTTTTTTCTTCCTGCAGCCATCTGCCAGAGAAAATGGGACCTGGGAGGGCTGTGTGCGACCCTCCCGAGCTCCATTTTCGCTGGTAGAGGCATCGCGGGCCTGTCCTTTGCTGTTTCCAGGTTGGCCCCATGGGCCAGATCTAAGCATCTCGCTGGCCGGATCTGGCCCGCGGGCCTTGAGTTTGACACCCCTGCATTAGGAAGTCCTCCTGCTGTTCCAAACTAATGTGAGTCATCATTTTCAATATTCCTTCACATTTTATTCCTTTGCTCTCCAGCATCGGCAAGAATGGTATACATGGAATCAGATATTCCTTTGTCTCCTCACTGCAATTAGTAGAGTAGTGTAGGCTCAGCGATAGAAGGAGACTAATTTACGTCAGAGTTGGTGAATTTCATGACTGAATAGTTCTGATCTTTTGTCTCATCAAAGTTTTAATAATCACATTTTGCTTGTATAATGCTGACACCGTTGAACCTGAGACTAAAGTTAGATTTTGATTCGGTTCACTAAGCCATGACTTACTTAATCCCTGCTTTCATAGTAATTAGTTAGGATCACATACGAAAACTTGGTAGCCATTGGACAGCAGCAGCCAACCCAACAAGGAGGCTGCTGATAGGGTTCCATTGCAAAGGGCCCCACCCCTTGCCCTAAGAATGACTGCACATCAGACCTGGTGATCAGCCACCTACTTGTCCAGTGTTGGCTTGTGAGCCATATAAAAAGAGGTACAGATAGACCTCGACAACCACAGTTGAGCCCAAAATTTCCATTGCTAAGGAAAGCAGTTGTTAAGTCAGTTGCACCCCATTTTACAACCTTTTTTGGCCACAGTTTTGAAGCAAATTACTGCAGTTGTTGAGTGAATCATATGGTCATTAACCAAATCTGGCTTGCACCACTGACTTTGCTTGTCTGAAGCCCACTGGGATCACATGACCTGGGATAGTGATGATCATATGACCTGGGATAGTGCAACTGTCTATGGCCATTCATACCTCACCAATTGCCAAGTGCCTGAATTTTGATCATGTGACCATGATCAACAATTGTGTGAAAGATGGCCATGTCACTTTTTTCAGGGCCGTTGTAATTTTGAACAGTCACTAAACAAATGATTTTATGTTGAGGACTACCTATATCGGGCCAGATTTGGCCTCTTGTCCATAGCGGAGTTTGCTGACCCTTGCTATAAAGGAGCTTTTACTTTCATTTCAGGAGTTAACACCTTCTGCATTTTTCTCCCTGCAGAGACTCTCTGTTCCATGGGCATGGTTCAGCAACTGGTGGCTCTGGTCCAATCTGAACACAGTACCTTCCATGAGCACGTCCTGGGAGCCCTGTGCAGGTATCAACAGGAGGGAAGTTCAGAGAATTAGAAGTGGGATTTGGATGTAGGGAAAATGTCCCTTGAAGAACAGGTGAAGGACTATCTGTGTAAAAGATGTAGCTGAAGGAAGAGGAGGATATCCCCCTCCCCCCAAAAAAAGCCAGGATAACATTATAAGAGCTGCAGAAGACTCTCTTCACCAGTTATTATGGTGATCACTGTCAGGATATTGCTCTAATCATTATTTTCAATCTTGGGAACTTTAAAATGTGGGGACTTCAATTCTGATTGCTGGTTGTTGAATTCTGGAAATTGAGGTCCACACTTCTTAAAGTTGCCAGGTTTGAAAAATACTGCTCTAAATAATGAAACTTATAAGTGTATGGATTGCTGAGAACTAAATTATTTTTATTGTTTGAAAAAAACGTTAGTATTTGAATGGTAATATATTTTTTTGTATTGTAAGCCACTCACTCATTGACTGAGACTGGGAGGCTCTAGAAACTGAATGGATAAATTCATTCATTCATTCATTTATTCATTCATTCATTCATTCATATATATTCCGCTTTTGTTATTTTTACAAATAACTCAAGGCAGCTAATATATACAATATACTATCCTCCTCCCATTTTCCCCACAACAGCAACAACCCTGTGAGGTAGGTTGTGTTGAGAGAGAGTGACTGTCTCAAAATCACCCAGCTGGCTCTCATGGCTAATGGGGACTTGAATTCACGGTGTCTTGCTTTCTAACCTAGTGCTTTCCCCACTAGACTCAACTGGCTCTATTTAAATTCATTATAGCTGCACACACTAGTGGACACTGGATGGCTTACAAATGCAATACATACATACATACATACATACATACATACATTTAAAACATGCAACTATGCAATTATACAACATTGCTTATAATTTGAGTAGGGAAGGGACTATGATTGCTGAATGGCTGGCAGAAACAATGAATAGAAGCAGTTTTTTCTCCATTCTTTGAGGCCATGATTGTGTTTGTTAATTTATTATATGAATATTAGGCTTTTTTCCCCAAGATTTTTTCCCCAAGGGGCCTGGTGGCTCAGCAGACTAAAAGCATTGTGATTAACACCAGCTGCCTGCAATTACTGTAAGTTCGAATCTCACCAGGCTCAAGGTTGACTCAGCCTTCCATCCTTTCTAAGGTAGGTAAAATGAGGACCCAGTTTGTGGGGGCAATAAGCTGACTTTGTATAAAATATACAAAAGTATGAAGGCTATTGCTTAACGCATTGTAAGCCGCCCTGAGTCTCCGGAGAAGGGCGGCATAAAAATCAAATTAAAAAAAAAAAGATTAGCTCACAGGGATCTTTCATTTTGTTGAAATTATTTTACAAAGGATCTGCTAAATGCAACAGTTAATAAATAATAGGAATATGTAGCTGTGCCCTTGGTGGTTTTTGGGGGCTCCAGATTTCATTTTAAATAAAACTCAAGATTTAGCTGGCCTAGCCCTGCTAGCTTACAAGCCTTCTGAGCCATGCCGAGATTTGACTGGCTCCGATCCTGTTAAACTTTTAAGAAGACTTCGAAGAAGTGGCTATTTCCTCAGCCATCTGGGCCAGGATGTTAGAGAAGCTCCTCTTGGAAAGTTGAATACATGTTGATGAGCCCTGACTGTTTTTTATTTCAAGTTTCGTTTTTATCATTGTACACTGCCCAGACTCGAATTTTTGCAAGTTGGCAGGTCATATGAAGCCATAAATAAATAAATAAATAAATAAATGGCTAAATAAAAGCAAAAACATTTGGCTACCTCCCAGCTAACAAAAAGCATGGCTTCTTATCCATGTCTCTACTATATATGATCAATACAACTTGCATATGACCAATACACACTATGATATGTTGTATTCCTTTCTCTGCTTTTCTTCTTGTTTCTTTTACTCCTTTTTTCCCCCTTTGTTATCTTTTATTAAATGAATAAAGGACACCCAAATTTCTTTTTTCTATTCTTTCTTTCCTTTTTTAAAGAATTTGTTAACTTTCCATTTGCCCACCTCTAAACATTGCTTATTTCTTTCCCTCTTGTTTGACTGGTATGCCACCTCGAACTTTCCAGTCTGGTAACAGATTTCCCCCAAGGGGTGCGAGAATGTCAAGAGCCAGAATTAGCACTGGAGGAACTGCTAAAGGAACGCTGTCAGTTGCTTAGGAATCAAGAAGAATTCCAGGTAGGCCTGGATCGGTAGATTACTTCTACTGTCCCCTCCATTTTTTCAGGTACCTGATACTGTTCTTATGCTCAAGAAAGACTTGTCTCCATTACTTTTTGGTATCTTGAGAAATGTTTTGATAAGAGTGGTAAAGTGGGATAAGGTGATGTGGGCCAGAAAGATAATTTTTCAAGAAAAGGGGAGGGGGTAGCCTGGGGACATCTGCGAAAAAAAAAGAAGAAAACATAAACATCTATACCTGAGTGAAAATTATGAAGGCAACAAGTTCTAGGGGAAGTATAATGAAAATGGAACTGACAACTGCAGCAAAGGCAGTGAAATGGGGGGGGGGGGGGTTATATATATTTAATAATTTATTTATTTTTTAAATGGAAGATCGAAGAATAGGAACCTCAGAATCACTTTGGATAAGGATAGGACAGGAACAGAACAGAATAGAATAACAGAGTTGGAAAGGATCTTGGAGGTCTTCTAGTCCAACTCCCTACTCAGGCAGGAAATCCTATACCCATGATGGCGAACTTATGGCATGGGTGCCACAGGTGGCACGCGGAGCCATATCGGTGGGCACACGAGCTCAGCTCCGACACGCATGCGTGCGCCAGCCAGCTGATTTTCGGGCCTTCTGGGCCCACCAGAAGTCAGGAAACACACAGTTTCTGGCCTCCGGAGGGCCTCTGGGGGAGTGGGGAAGGCTGTTTTTGCCCTCCCCTGGCTCCTAGAAAGGCTCTGGAGCCTGGGGAGAACAAAAAACGGGCCTACTGGGCCCACCGTGCCATCACGTGCCAAAAGCGGGGGGAGCACGGGGGGGTGGGGCGCATAGAATTATGGATGTGGGCACGTGTGCGTGTGACCCCACCGCACTCCCCCCACTTTTGGCACGCGATGGCAAAAAGGTTAGCCATCACTGTCCTATACCATTTCAGACGAATGGTTGTCCGATCTCTTCTTAACAACTTCCAGTGTTGGAGCACTCTTCTTGGAGGCAAGCTGTTCCACTGATTAATTGTTCTAACTGTCAAGACGTTTCTCCTTAGTTCTAGGTTGCTTCTCTCCTTGATTACTTTCTATCCATTGCTTCTTGTCCTGCCCTCAGGTGCTTTGGAGAATAGACATGTGATTGCCCACATGTCCTCTGGATGGTTGCCTCCTGTGAGGGAACTGCAGGACAGTGGTTTTCTATGGGTTTGAATGTTGAGAGACACAGGGATCAGCCATCTTGCTCACAACTGTCACAGAGCCTTTTAAAGAACATCAAATTTGCAAGTCTCACTTTTTAACCACTTTTAGAAATTGGTTATTAACCATTGTAAAGCTATTAGAGACCTTGGAATAACAAGTTTGAAAAGTTATAAACATAAGGACTTAAAAGATTTTGAAATGAACAGTAAAAGACTAAGAATTTGATCTAAGGAAGTTATAAATGAATTAAGGATTCAGATAAATTTGGAATATTGCTAAGATTTTGGAATTGACTATAAAAATAGTTTCTCATGGGAAACAGTTATTTCACTATTCTGGCTATTGTAAGTCTAACAAACGTAAGTAACTTTAGGATTTTAGAAGCTGGATATCAGTTTAAAGGGGGATTAGAGATCTGAGCAGAAGGAAAAAATACAAGCCTGTTATTGATGTCAGTTAATACTGGGGTTTACAAACTGACAAAAAACATAACATTAAGGAAACATTAAAGGAGATCTTTAAAGAATGAAGCCAGGCGTTAGTAGACATTACAATGTCAGTAATGATGTTTGATTCTGTGGATAGATTATATCCAGAAGATGTCAATGAGGAAATGACAGGTTTATAGCAAATGTTCTCTGACAAGACAGAAAGTATCAGAAGTGGAACTACAAATGACAAGCCAATCTGGAAAAAGGACCCTTTTTGGATATACAAAAGAAACTCCCTGATGTTTGAAAACTTAAAAAGAAAACATAAATAGAGAATGACCTGGGAAATATTTTCTTACTAGATCTACAAAAGAAGCTTGTTAAACCCTTAAAAGAAATGTTGTGCAATGGGATAAAGAAAAATCAAAGAGAAATTAAATCCTATAACAATACTTGATTGAATTAGAGATTAAGATCATTAGAAGTAAAAGGAAGAAATATAAAGTTGGCTTAGTTGATCAAGAGCCAGTTTGGTCTTGTGCATGGGTGTTCAACTTTTTGACTTGCTTCAGTCACGTTGAGTAAAGAGGAATTGTCTTGGGACAAATATAAAATGCATAATAAAGTCAATGTATGTAAATCACATAATAATGTTAAAAATTTATGATCTTGTGGATGCATTATTAGCTCTCCAGGGCCATATGCATCTCGTGGGTCACAAGTTGGACATGCCTGGCCTAATGGTTAAGGCACCAGGTTAGAAAGCAAGAGTCCATGAGTTCAATTCCCTCCCTAGCTATGAAAGCCAGCTGGTGACTGGGCCAGTCACTCTCTCTCAGCCCAAAATAATCGCACAGGGTTCTTGCGGAGGAAATAGGAGGAGACAAGGTTGGATATGTTTTCTGCCTTGAGTTATTTGTAAAAATAATAAAGGTGGGTTATAAATACATAAAAACATAAAAGTAAGCCTTTTTTTAAAAAACCATTCTAGCAATTCCTTCGGGACATTTTGCTGATCCCAGGACTGAAAAGTTTATGTTTTATGGATTTATTTGTAGATATGAGATGGGATATGGGATGAAGAGATCTGTTTGTTCACTCTTAAAACAAGTGAAAAGTTACTAAATTTGTTGATATTTGTTGTGATAAAGGTTGGATGTCACTACTTTGTTTTTTTCCCCCCTTTCCTGTACTTTTTCTTCTTTTTTTCTCCCTTCTCTTTCTCGAAGTTTAGTTTGTATTGTTTTTTCTATTATAATCAAAATTCTTATTAAAATAATATTTTTTTAAAAAACATCCCTTACTGGCAAAGACTGACCACCAAGTTTCTGGATGCAGTTCAGAATGCTGGTTTTAAGCATTAAAGCCTGCAACCTAGATTGTTCCTGGAGCTCCTTCTCCTATCTGAATTGACCCATCCTGTTCAATCAAGCAGGGAAAGGCTACGTAATAGGCTCTGAGAATAAGCTGGAAAACCTGGAGGAAAAGCCACCACCGAGGCAACGGTCAGATAAGAGTAATCTGAGTCCAAGGCAGGAATGGGATTTTTTAAAATGATCAGATTTTACCTTCCCTATTTCTCTTTAGGATAAGGGCAGAAAGAAGGGAGGCACGTTCACAGTTGCAAGATTCTACAAGTAGTCCTTGGTTAATGGCCGTTCATTCAGCGACCATTTGAAATTATGAACAAGTGGTAGTTATACCTGATACCTCAGAAGTTATCACGGTTGGGCGGTCCTATGGTCATGGGAGCAAAATTTACATTTAACAATCGCAGGGGCACTTCAGTTCCCTCCTACCCACCTTTTCTCCCCTATTGGCCACCCTGCATCTGCCAGCTCTTTCAGACTTGCTGTCCCTAGCTGCCCTTGCTATCTTCCTCCCACTGCTGATAATACCAATAGCAATATAGCTTAGACTTATATACCGTATATTTCGGAGTATAAGACGCACCTCCCCCCCCCCAAAGACGGTGAAAATTTAGGGGGGCTTATACACTGAATGTAGCCCCTCCCACCTACTGGCCCCCCACCCTTTGGTCTCTGTCTCCCAGCAATTTATCTCCTTGCAGCAAGCAGCAAGAAGAAACAGCTCCTTTCAGCTTCAGCACATCCTAATTAGCACAAGTTGATTGGATCGGCCTCCCGACTCTCAGCTGTTTTGTGGGAGCCTCTGCTGCTTGCTGCAAGGAGGTAAATTGCTGGGAGCAGATTTTTTCTTCTTCTTGTGCTAATCAAGCTATGCTGAAAACGAAAATGAAAGTAAAGCAGGCTATTTGCTGTTTGCTGCAGCGAGGTAGAAATTGCTGGGAGGCAGAGGCAGATTTCTTTTTCTTGTTTTGCTCACCAAAAAAGATAGGTGCGTTTTATAGTCCGGAGCGTCTTATACTCTGAAAAATACGGTACCGCTCCTTACGTACTGCTTTACAGCCCTCTCTAAGCAGTTTACAGTCAGTATATTGCCGCCAACAATATGGGTCTTCAATTTACCAACTTCAGAAGGATGAAAGGCTTGAGCTGGTCAGGATTGAACTTCCGGAGTGAACAGTGAGTTAGCGAGTTAACATTTTCACCACTATGCAACCACGGCTCCTGGCCTGACCCTTCACAAGGCAGCTGCTGGCTGTGCCAGGCCTTGTTCCCAAGGCTATATGAGGTCTTGTCCAAACTGTGTGGGGCCTTCTCATAAGTCTTAGAAGCAGGGCGAGCAGAGCATAGGGCAGCAGAGATGATGGGCAGGGCAACTGAAAGAGCAGAGATGGGTGCAGTTTAAGAGGAGGAAGTCAGGGGTGAAATGCTCCCGGTTCAGACCGGCTCAGGCGAGTAGGTAGCGATGCCGGCAGGCAGTTCGGAGAACTGGTAGCAAAAAATCCCTGCCCCCCCCCCCCCCCCCCCACGCCCCGCCGGGCCGCCCCCCCGCCCCACGCACAAAAAACGTTTTTCCTTTTAAATGGTTCTGACGATCCAAGCTCTGACTATCCCAGCTGAGTTTCCTGTGGTTAGCTAGCTAGCAAGAATCCACCCCCCCCCCCCCCCCCCCGCCTCCAGCTTGCTTACCTTAGTTGCTGGTCGCAACACCTGACTTGCTTCTCTTGCTGTAATACGTGCAATTCATTGCATCAGCAAGCAACTGAATCTCCCTGCCTGCAATCAAGCTCATCGGTGAGCAGCTCTATCTGCCTTCCTGCCTTGGCAACTTTAAGACTCGTGGACTTCAACTCCCAGCATAGCTGGCTGAGGAATTCTGGGAGTTGAAGTCCACAAGTCTTAAAGTTGCCAAGGTTTGAGACCCCTGT
>WNWU01013574.1:2974985-3062712 GCA_012654045.1 Ptyas mucosa
GGGTTTTTTTTAGTTCTTTTTTTTAGACCTAGCCATTTAAAGTTTAGGAAGTTTTAAATTTAGCTGCTTTTATATAAAAATAAAATAAAATAATATTTGTGCAGCTTTCTGAGATTTAGTGTGTTTCTGTAGTGTTTCAGTCTAACTACACAAACACACAAAATCTCACAAAGCTATATGTGGAATTTAGTGGGTGTAAAGTGTGAAAGTTGTTTTTTGGGGGGCTTTTTGTGGCTGTGTGAGGTTCCTGCTTGTTGCAGGGGCCATTTTGGGTCTAGCACAGCTGCTTTTACATTGTGGGTGAGCCAGTTGTGTTGTGTTGTGTTTTGTAGGTTAAAAAAGGGCAAAGAAGTAACATTGACTTGGCCACGCCCACCCAGTCACCTTACCACCAAGCTCCGCCCACTAATTAACCCACGCCCACAGAACCGGTAGCAAAAAAAATTAGATTTCACTGCTGGAGGAAGTCCCTTAGCTTACTGAGACTCAGGGCTGTGAGGGCACCAAGCTAGGAATGTGTTGGATTAAGTCAGTGATGGGTTTCAAATTTTTTTACTACCGGTTCTGTGGGTGTGGCCTGGTGGGCATGGCAGGGGAAGGATACTGTAAAATCTCCATTCCCACTCCACTCCAGGGGAAGGATACTGCAAAATCCCCATTCCCTCCTGATCAGCTGGGACTCAGGAGGCAGAGAATAGATGGGGCGGGACCAGTCAGGTGGTATTTACTGGTTACTGGTCAGAACCTGCTGAAACTCACTTCTGGATTAGGTGAGCCCCCACCTAACGGCCAGGTGGCATTTGGTTAACAATAGCAACCAGGAGTGCTTGAGTTGCTGTTGCTAAATGATGCACTCATGTGACACTGAGCTTTCTAACCACGTTGCTTAGTGATGGAAATTTCCAATCCCAATTACATTAGTTAACTGAAGACTACCTGTATAACCAAAGTAGTTTTAGTATTTATACCTTTGGGGTTGAAGTTGGGTCTGCGTTGGACTGACAGTCTGTTGGTTATTCCCCACTTCCATGATGCAATCAGGCTTGAGCTAAGATACGCTGTTTTTTTCATTATGACCCCAGACTGTATATTTGCATCTTCTTACAAATTACAATGGCCTCTCCTTTCAAAATCATTCTAGGAGATGATAAAGACAGAGATCATGCTGATGAAGGTTAACAATTAATTATGTAACTAACGAGGATGATAATGTATTTTTATTAGATTAGTTGATAGCTTACTTAGTAATTTAAGAAACCTACTAAGTAATTTAAGAACATAAACAGTGCCTACTGGATTGGGCCCCATCCCATGTAGTTCAGCAGTCAGTTCTCACAGTGGTCAACCAATTGCACAAAAACATGCAGGGAAAATCTCTTTACTATTGTCTGAAAAGAATAAGTCATTAAGAAATCAAAGTTTGAAGGTTTTTGGAGGACAGGTACTACTACTGCTGCTACTACTACTACTACTACTACTACTACTACTATTAATATTATTATTTTATTCATTAAGCATGAAACTCAGTCAACTGAACATTTAAAAATGTATCATAAATAACCATTGACTAGTGCTAATGGTTGATACGTGTTGCTGCCAGCATCCTAGGTATCAACCAAGTATCTTTTATACTGTTACGAGTAGCACAGTTTTTTGCAGTTCCCCTGGTGTTGTTGCAGGAAGCTGAAATTTTTTTATGTGTTTTGTAAAATTCTTGGACATGGTACCAAGTGCCCTGATGACAATGGGTATCACTGTTAAATTTTTCATCCATTATTATTGTTGTTGTTGTAGAGCTAGAAGGGACCTTGAAGGTCTTCTAGTCCAACCCTCTCCTATACCGGGAGAACTTATACCAGGTAGCAAAAATCCCTCCCCCCCCATGCCCAGGTGAGCCACACAATCATCAGAAGCTTTTTTTTTAAATTTTAAAAGCATTTTTTTACAACCACTTCTGCCGAAGAGGTTGTAGAAAAAATGCTTTTAAAAGTAAAAAAAAAAAAAAGCCTCTGATGATTGCATGACTCAGTCGAAGAGGTTGTAGAAAAAATGCTTTTAAAAGCCTCTGACGATCCCAGCTGAGTTGCTTGATCATCAGAGGCTTTTAAAAGCATTATTTTTACAATCTCTTCGTCCGAAGAGGTTATAGAAGAAATGTTTTTAAAAGGAAAAAAAGCCTCTGCCGATCAGGCAAGTCAGCTGGGATCGTCAGAGGCTTTTAAAAGCATTTTTTTACAACCGCTTCTGCCGAAGAGGTTGTAGAAAAAATGGTTTTAAAAGTAAAAAAAAAAATGTTGGCCATGCCCACTCATTCATATTACCCCACCACCACCACCACCAAGCCACGCCCACAGAACTGGTAGTAACAAATTTGACATTTCACCACTGACCTATACCATTTCAAACAAGTGACTGTCCAGTCTCTTCTTAAAAACCTCCAGTGATGAAGCACCCACGACTTCTGAAGGCAAGCCCGATTTATTGTTCTCACTGTTAGAAAGTTTCTCCTTAATTCCAGGTTGCTTCTCTTCCATCCATTGCTTCTTGTCTTGTCTTCTGGTGCTTTGGAAAATAAGTTGACTCCCTCCTCTTTGTGGTGGCCCCTCAACTACTGGAATACTGATATCATGTCACCCTTAGTCCTTCTCTAGACTAGCCATACCCAATTCCTGCAAACGTTTTTCATATTTGTCTCCAGGTCTTTAACCGTCTTAGTTGCTCTTCTTTGCACTTTTTGATGATGAATTTTTCACTAAAAATCCATTAACTCATTTCTAAGGCAAGTATGGTAACCCATAACTAATCATCAACTGTGTTTTTGTCTTTCTGCAGGAATATGATTTTTATGGACATGCATCACAGGCTATATTAAATGGGCACATTTTCTAATGGAAACAGTATATATATACAGGTAGCCCTAGACTTAGATCATAGACCATAGAATAATAGGGTTGCAAAAAACCTTGGAGCCACAGACTGAACAGAGTAGCCAAAGGTCCAAATGTGGCCCATGGGCTATAAAATGTCCACATCTGGTCAAGATCCTTCTGTATCTTGAGTCTATTTTCTAAAGTGTTGTCTATTTCCATCAAGTTGGTGTCATCTGGTAATTTGATGAGTTCCCCTTCTAGCCCTTCATCTAAATCATTTATAAAGATTTTTAAGAGGACTGGACCTAAGACAGAACCTGGACATACCCTACTGTATGCTTCCCTCCATTTTGATGCAGTTCCATTGAGAGTTTCACATTGAGTGTGATTGGTCTGCCATTGTAGTCATCTGGTGGTGTCCCAAAGGTGCTTTCTGGTGGTGGTATTATCTATCCCACATTGTTTTATCTTACCAAGAAATAAGACATGGTCTACTTTGTCAAATGCCTTACTGAAGTCTTAAGTAAAATATGTCTGGATGACAAAGTTGTCTGCTAGATTTATCAGGAACCCGTTTGATCATCCACTTGGTCTCCCAGTTGATGTCAGGGTAGTTAAAGTCTTCCATTACTACTGTGGTGTGCTTCCTCTACACCTCAGCTAACTGATTATCAAAAAGATCATCTATTTCTTCTGCTTGTTTGGGTGGTAAGTAGTATACACCAGTGGTGGATTTCTACTGGTTCGCCCCGGTTCAGGCGAACCAGTAGTGGCGGCAGCGAGAGGCTCTGCCTGGATGCGCAGAAGGTTCTACACATGCGCAGAAGCGCCACGCATACACGCGCACTCATAGTTCCGAACCGGTAGCAAAGGCAACTGGAACCCACTACTGGTATACACCTATAGCAATGTCATTCCTTTTTTCTTTTACATTAGCCCAAATGTATTCAAGAAGGTTTTCATACTTGTTTTTGTTTGTTTGTTTGTTTGCCTTTCTGTAGAGGTGTAGTTATTTCTTACATATAATGCAATTCCACCTCTTTTATTAGGTCGGGGTTTTTTGAACAATTTACGGTAAATCCTTCTAGCAGTTTTCTTCCAGTGGGTTTCATCCCACCAAGTTATGGTAATGGCAACAGTATTGTACCTGCCGTCGTATACTAGGACAGGGGTCCCCAACCTATGGGCCGCAGTCTATTAGTGGGCCGTAAGCTGTTTGCAATCGGGCTGTTGGTCAGTGGGTGACTGTACGCACATGCATCCCAACTTGCGTGAGCAGCAGCCAAAAACACACACACACGCTCCATTGCAGGAGCGGCGGGCGCGCATCCACACTGCTTGTGCAAATGGAGATGCACACACGCGTTTACTGCCTGAAGAATTATCCCCTCCTTCCCTCCCCTTCTCCCTGCCAGTCCACAAAGCTGGAAAGGTTGGGGAAATCTGTATTAGAACTTCAAGTTTGTCCTGATTGTTCCTCATGCTTTGAGTGTTAATGTATACATCTGAATCCTTTTTGATTCACCCTATACTTAACTTCCTACATCTCCTATTTTATATCTGAGTTCTTACTTCTCATCACTTGATTGATTGTCTTGATGTTTATGCTTGTCTTAAAGTTCATGCTTGGGATTAGATCCTAAAGGCTTACAACCATTCATTTTACAACCGTTCAAAGTTACAGTGGTACTGGGGGGGAAAATGATTTATGACCAGTTCTCACACTTAACAACAATCGCAGCATCCCCAGGGTCACGTCATCAAAATTTGGGTGCTTGGCAACTGGCATGTATTTACTATGGCTGCAGTGTCCTGGAGTCACATGATTACCACTTGCAATCTGGCTTCCACCAATGGGGAAAGCTGGGTTCGTTTAACAACCGTGTGATTTGCTTAACGACTACAGTGATTCACTTAACAACTCCATGGTAAAAACATGCAAAATCAGGCATGATGCACTTAGCTACATCCTTGCTTAACAATGGACATTCTGGTCATAATTCAAGAACTACCCAAATATAGGGTCCCATTGTTCAGCACCCAGAAGGACATGTGGAAGATGGTGGCTTTCCATACAATACAAGCTGCATTTGCTCTTTATATAACTGAGGCAGGCAGCCTGGCACTCTGTAGATGTTTGGGACTTCAGTTATCATCAATACCGTCCAGTATTATTATTATTATTATTATTATTATTATTATTATTATTATTATAATATTATATTTATATACCGCTCTACTCCCGGGGGACTCAGGGCGGTGTACAGACAAATGATAAAATACATATAATACAAATATTTTAAAGAATTGATTAAAATACAATTAAATAATTTGGTCTTAAACCTAAAATTAAAACTCTAAATTTATGAGATTAAGATTTAAAAATATAAGAGCAATTTTAGAAGAGGTTAGTCCAGGCCAGCCTGCTGGAATAGAAATGTCTTGAGGGCACGGCGGAAAGCGCGGAGATCTGGGATTGTCCGTATCTCCGGGGGGAGCTTGTTCCACATGGTGGGTGCCCCCACAGAGAAGGCTCTCCCCCTGGGGGCCATCAGTCGACACTGTTTGACCGACGGCACCCTGAGAAGCCCCTCTCTATGGGAGCGTACTGGTCGGTGAGAGGGTACTGGTGGCAGAAGGCGGTCTCGAAGATAGCCCGGTCCTAAGCCATGGAGCGTTCTAAAGGTGGTAACCAAAACCTTGAAGTGCACCCGGAAGAACACAGGAAGCCAGTGCAGCTCGCGCAGGAGGGGTGTCACATGGGAGCGCCACATCGCTCCCATAACTACCCGCGCAGCTGCGTTCTGGACCAACTGGAGCCTCCGGGTGCTCTTCAAGGGGAGCCCCATGTAGAGAGCATTGCAGTAGTCCAGGCGGGAAGTGACGAGGGCATGAGTGACCGTGTTTAATGAGTCCCGATTTAGAAAGGGGCGCAACTGGCGTATCAGGTGAACCTGATAAAAAGCCCTTCTGGCCACAGCCGTCAGGTGTTCTTCTAAAGATAGCTGTGAGTCCAGAAGGACGCCTAAGTTTCGAGCCCTCTCCGTGGGGGCTAATGACTCGCCCCCAATAGTCAGCGTTGGCACCAACTGACTATATCGGGATGTCGGAAACCACAGCCACTCGGTCTTGGATGGGTTGAGCCTGAGTCTGTTCCTCCCCATCCAGATCCGTACAGCCTCCAGGCACCAGGACATCACTTCAAGGGCATCATTGGGGTGGTCTGGGGTGGAGATGTACAGCTGGGTGTCATCAGCGTACTGGTGGTACTTCACCCCGAAACCACGGATGATCTCACCCAGTGGCTTCACATAAATGTTGAACAGAAGGGGCGAGAGAACCGATCCCTGTGGTACCCTACATATAAGGGGCCTCGGGGTCGATCTCTGCCCCCCTGCCAACACAGACTGCCACCGGTCAGAGAGAAAGGAGGAGAACCATCGCAACACGGTGCCCCTCACTCCCAACTCTTCCAGCCGGTGCAGCATGATACCATGGTCGATGGTATCAAAAGCCGCTGAGAGATCTAATAGGACCAGGGCAGAGGAACAACCCTTGTCCCGAGCCCTCCAGAGATCATCAACCAATGCAACCAATGCCGTTTCCGTGCTGTGTCCAGGCCTGAAGCCCGACTGGAACGGATCCAGATAAGATGATTCATCCAGGTACTGAGGAAGCTGTTGTGCTACCACACTCAACCTTCGCAACGAAGCGAAGGTTGGAGACTGGACGGTAATTAGCCAATATTGCCGGGTCCAGGGAAGGCCTCTTGAGGAGAGGTCTCACCACTGCCTCTTTCAAGGCAGCAGGAAAGACACCCTCACTCAGAGAAGCATTTATAATCCCCTGGAGCCAGCCTCGTGTAACCTCCCGAGAGGCCAGCACCAACCAGGAGGGACACGGGTCCAATAAACATGTGGTAGCATTCAGCCTCCCCAGTATCCTGTCCACATATTCGGGAGTCACAGAATCAAACTCTTTCCAGGTGGTATTCCCAAGACCTGCCTCCATCCTTTCCTCTGAATCTACTATGTCAGAGTCCAGGTGTTCCCGAATCTGAGCGATTTTATCATACAGATATTGAACAAAATCCTCGGCTCTACCCTCCAAGGGGTCTTCCCGCGCTTCCTGAAGGAGCAGGGAGCGGGTCACCCTAAACAAGGCGGCCGGGCGGTTATCTGATGATGCAATAAGAGCGGGAAAATAGTTATGTTTTGCCGCTTTTATCGCCACTAGGTAAGTCTTAATATGAGATCTTACCAGTGTTCGGTCAGATTCAGATCGGCTGGCTCTCCAACTGCTCTCCAGGCGTCTTTTCCGACGCTTCATCTCCCTCAGCTCCTCAGTGTACCAAGGAGCCAGGCGAGATCGGCGTCGAGTCAGAGGCCGCAAAGGCACGACTCGATTCAAGGCCCCGGCAGCCTCCCTATCCCAGGTGGCCACCAGGTCTTCGATCGAGCCATGTGCCAGAGCCTCAGGAAATGGCCCAAGCTCCTTCTGGAACCTATCTGGGTCCATCAGGCGCTTGGGGCGGAACCACCTTATCGGTATGGCCACTGGCGAAGAATTGTGGGAGTTGTAAACCAGAGGGCACCAGTTTGTCAATCATGGTTCCAGCTTTGTCATCTCTGCTTTAGCATGAATTGAAGATTAGGGATGGGGAGGAAGGGAGCAATGTTACTTTTGTGAAAGTGGCTCTCTCGCGTTTTCCCGGAACAGACAATTTCCCCACCCCTTGCTGTCAGCAGTCGACAGTTTTCAACGAACATAGCAATTAGGTTGCACCGGGCTTGATAATTAAACAATTGGCATAATGTAGTAAGTAGAGGGGATGAGAAAAGCAACTTCACGGTTCTGTCTTTTAACTACCACCCTTCCGTTTCTCGTGCCAGGCTCCATAATGTTGCCAGATGGAAACATGATGGTTCCTTTTTTTATGCACAAGTAGCTATGGGGCCATGTTTCCAACAGACTCAGGAAGTTATGTTTGTTTTTCTGTGGTCTGTCCTTAGTATAAGGGAGCCTGCTGGGCAAGTATGGGTCCAGGTAAGGCTTACACTTTCGAGTTACTATGATCAGCTACATTCTAGGATACCACCCTGCTTATTTCTAGTACAGGTGGAACATTCATGGCACATTCAGCTATTTCTTTCTTATAAAGACAAAAAAGGAGTACGGTTTGATACAGTGGTTAAAGCATCAGAGTAGAAACTCAGAAATTGCGAGATCTAGTCCTGTTTCAGGCACAAAGCCAGCTGTGAAACTTGGGGCCAGTCATTATCTGTCAGTCGTGGGAAGAAGAAGGCAGGAAAAACCACTATAAGCACCTTGCCAAGAAAACTAGTCCAGACAGTTGCTAGGAGTCAACACTGGCTTGAAGGCATTTAAAAAAAACACACACACATAAACAAATTTCTTCACTTAGAAAACTGCTACGTTGGGATTCAGCTGAGGCCTGATTCTCTCCTCATTGCTGTTGGGTCATCTCTCTTTCCCCCATCCGAACCTTCAAACCTCAAAGGCATTCTTTAAAAAAAAAAAAATCCTGGCCTCTTAAGGCATGTTCTTTGCATCTCAGTTACCAGCTTCCTCATATTTCCTCAGCTCTGGGAGATGAATCAGTTTCTCTGGTTGTGTTTGTTTTATATCTTGTCTAATTCCTGTCTTCTAAATAAAACCTATTTGATTTGTTCTTTTCAGACACCCAGGGAAAACAGTTCCCCAGTATATTTGTTTGTTTGGTTAGCTGATGATTGTCCCTAGATGATTTATATGTGTGTGCATATAAATACAAATTTAATAAAATGGTGGGATTGAAATACCTTCTATTTTCTTTCTTAATTTACCCCTGCTTTCAACTCTCTCTCTTTGTTGTATCCCTTATGTCAAATTTTGAATCGTTAGCTGTTTGGATTCTACAGATAATTATACGTTAGATTAGAGAGGTAATAAACCTTAATTTATTTATATGGCCGCCCACTTACTTTCATAAATATGAAACCAGTTGCCGAGCATCCAAATTTTGATCACGTAAGCATAGAGATGTTGCAATGGTTGCAACTGTGAAAAATGATGATAAGTCACTTTTTTCAGTGCCTTTATAACTTTAAACAGTCACTAAATGAATGGTTGTAAGTCAAGGACTATCTATTGTATAAACAATATGGCATCGATAAACCCACTCCACATTCCTACTGTGTTTCACAGAAAATAAGACCCGGTTTTATATTTTTTTGAACCCCAAAATAAGGGCTTGGCCTTATTTTGGGGGGGGGGTCTTATTATTTTGGGGCACAATTTGGGGGTGGCAGGTGGGGAGGGGTGGGGCAGGGGAGAAGCGAGGGGCAGGAAGCTCTGCCATGCTCGGCGAGGGTGGGGGGAGAAGAGATGGCAAGAATCGCGGCTGCTTTTGCAGCCGATTGTGGCTGCAAAAGCTGCAGGAGGCCCCCCATGTCTCGCGCCCCTTTCAAAAATAGTCTTACCTCAATCACTTCCCAAGAGCTTGGCCCCGATTGAGGCTCCCTGGGGTGGAGCCTGCAGCCCGGTACTTGAGAGGGTCTTGAGGGTGGGGGGAAGCCCCTTTACATAACCCAGATTCTCTTTTAGGTGAGCAGGAAGCCCCCTCCCTACCATGCAGCCGGCTGGTTGAGAATCGGGCAGTCCTGGGAACCGCTCCCCGGTTGGATACGGAACTCCGGCAGGAAGGCGTCTCCTTTGGGCTACTGAGCGCCAGCCTACATGCCTACTTGCTGCTGCAGGTGCCAGACTAGAATCCTCGGCCTGGTGGGTGCTGTAGCTCTCAGGCCAGCTGTGCATGAGGTACCGTAGTTCCAGCGAGAGCTAATGGAGGCTCCTGGGTAGCAACCGGGGCTTGGCTGTGGGCTGCACTGGGCGGAAGGCGAGGTGGTTGCAGAGCCACCGCAGGCAACCGGGGCAGTCCCATGCTTGTTTGCCTCGCAGAGCTGGCACGAGAGCTGCAGCGGCCGCCAGGGCCGGAAAAGCGCCTGGCTTGGCGTACCTGTAGCCTGGCCCCTGCAACACCGAATAGGCGTACAGGCTGGTGCTCAGCAGCCCAAACATTTGACAATGCAGGCCTGTGCCTGTTGGGACACCCAAACACTTTTCACCCGCTTCGTCTCCTGGGTGAAAAGTGCGCGGCAGTTCAAGAGATCAAATATCTGTGTGTCTGTGTGTATGATTGACAGAGAGAGAGAAAAAGAGAAACCGGGCTTCGGATGGAGCATTTTGGGGATGTGTGTTTGTGCTGCGATCCCAAAGAAAGGACAGGCTGCAGGAAACCCCCCCCCCTTTTTTTTTCCTGCCAGGAAAAGGGGGATGAGGCCGGCAGCTGGGGAGGTGCTCTGGAAATCTGGGCTGAGTTGCACACAGCCCTCGTTGGCTCAGCTGATCAGTGGGCCGCAATTAAGGGGCTCTAACCTCCAGGTGGTGACGGGGAAGAGAAGGGCTGCCTCCTGTGCTGGCCAGGCCCACCCCTTCACTAGAGCTTATTTTTGGGGGAGGGTGTATATTTATGCCCACCCCAAAAATCAGGCTTGGCCTTATTTTCGGGACATGTCGTATTTTGGGGGAAACAACAGTAGGGATCAAGGTTTTATGATTCCTCACTAAATTGTTTTTTGTTTCATTTCATTTCATTTTATTCAGTTTGGGTTTTGGTTTTAATTTTCTCTTAATCCTTTCTTTTATATCACTACCGATGGTAATCTTGCCAGCGGGGAGTATATTGTTTATATTCATTTCATACAGGTCACACTCCTGAGCTTTCTTGACTAAAGAGCTTGGCTAAAACACTTGAGATACAACACGTTCAAATCGTGTCTTACCTTCAGCATTTTAAAACAGCAGCCATAGCTTTATATTGTAATACTTAAATGCACAATTTCCTTTTTGTTCTTACAAGCTAGTAAGAAATGAAATGTTTTTTAAGCTACAAGATACTCAAAATTGGGCTTTAATAGATGTTTTGGGGGGGAAGGGGAAGAGCCGAGATGGTGCAGTGGTTAGAGTGCAGTACTGCAGCTACTCCAGCTGACTGCTAGTTCAGCAGATCAGCAGTTCAAATCTCACAGGCTCAAGGTTGACTCAGCCTTCCATCCTTCCGAGGTGGGTAAAATGAGGACCCAGATTGTTGGGGGCAAGATGCTATTAGTATACTGTATTTGGTGTAAGCCGCCCAGAGTCCTCGGAGAGTGGGCGACATAGAAATATGACTAATAAAATAAAAAATAAAATAAAATAAAAAAAGACAGCCGGTATAAATGAGGTAGATTTGATGCTACATTTGTCCTTAGAGATAGTCCTCATTTAGCAACCACAATATGGACTGGCAACTTGGTTAAGTGAAGTGGTTGTTAAGTGAAACCATGACTGTATTCACACTTATTTCAGTTTTCCTTTGCTCTACGGACCTGCAAAATGTGAGATTTGGTCATAAAGATACTTTTTCATAACCATAAACGGTTGCTAAATGAGGACTGTCTATAATGGAATGTGAGAATGGCTCTGGGAAACAGATAAGTGACAATATAACCTGCAGCTGGATAATGGGCAGGGAAAGAGAAGGGACCCTCCTTAGTTTCTTGGGCTGTAAAGGAGATGGTGGGAGATTTATATTCTCTCAATGAAGGAGATTTGCAAGATTCTGTTACTCTAGCTTCACAGTGAAGTAGATTTAGCTTATCTGGTTTTATTTCCCATCTGGTCAACCTGTGTGGCTGACACTACTAGCGCCATGCTTATTAGCCATGATTCAAAGGATTATTTCCCCATTTTTTGAGTCTAAAGATGACTCATAGAGCACCTCTTTCTGCTCACAGCTTGACAAAGAAGCTAAGGGGGGGATGGGGATGACTGAAATGTATGGGAAGCTGGGAGGGGAAAAAAGGAATTTACGCGAGCCGTTTGCAGCTTGAAAAAATCTTGCAACCCCAAGGTCAGACGCTAAAGCAATTTGAAAGGTGCAGACTGCTTCCCAAAGTAAAATGCTTAACTTGGGTTGGTGGACAGTGGACACAGGGTGGCCCAAGGTAAGGAAAATAGGGCTTTACTATGAATGCGCTTCACACCAAAACCTCAGAACTGGCTTTACTATTTTGCCTGAATGGATCTGTCAGTAAAGTTTTATTCTGGGTAACAAAAATGTTCCAGGAGTTTCTTCTGCTGTGCATGCCAACAGGTTGGTTGACAGAAGGTTTGGGCAAGGGTGGATAAGGACAGTTACCTGCTCCCCTGCAGAGATTTTGGTCTCCTTTCCTACAGTCCCTAGACATTGGCCACAACAGCCGGGACTAATGGACATTAGAGCTTTGCACGGGGCTGGGTTACCATTTGCCTAAGGCTCTTGCAAGTCATTAATTGAATTCATGTGGACTGCAGCCTAATTGTAAAAGCTTTTTCAGATAGTTATTTTAGATGCCTGGAATAAGTTCGCTGTCCCTTTCCTGCAGTCTCTTCTGTGAAGGAAGAGAAAATGGGTGACTCGATCCAGGTTTTGCTCAAGTTACACTAACTGCTGAGTTCTCTCTTTGGCATGGAATAGGCCTCCCACTCCCAATTAATCCTGCTGGAATATAGCTCTTGGGATGAAAAAAAAATGTTTTTGCACTCACAATTAAGGAAAACTAATACAGGAAGTCAATTTACAACAGTGCGCTTAGTGACAAGTTCGAAGTTACAACAGCACTGAAAATAGTGACTTATCACCATTTTCCCCACTTATGGCCGTTGCAACATCCCTATGGTCACGTGATTTACCTTTGAATGCTTGACAACTGACTCATATTTATGACGGCTGCAGTGTCCTGGAGTCACATGATCCTCTTTTGCAATCTGACCAGCAAAATCAATGGGGAAGGCAGATTCACTTAGCATCCATTACTGATTTAACAACTGCAGTGAGTCACTTAACAAATGTGGTACGAAAAGTCATAAAATGGGGCAAAACTCACTTAACAAATTTCTCACTTAGTGTTCTGCCCCAGCTACGGGTCCCAAGAAGTGTAGCGCACACACACACAGCTCCAAAAACTCAGTTTAAAACAAACAGACCCCTTTCAAAATGCAGGCTTTAACCACAAATGTCCTTATCAGCCTGCTATGAATTACAGAGATTAAACAAAGTCCGACAAGGGTTGGCAATCATCCCAGAAACCAAGTTGTAACAAAAAAACTCACTCTCAAAATGCTCTGCATAGGACCAAATGTTGTTTCCAGCAGCATTTGCTATCTGTGTGCGAACTTAAATTGACTAAGGGAGTGGCCAATTAACCCCAAGCCTTACTCTCGAGGAGACCTCCTCCTGAGTAGCCACTCCTGCCTTTTGGCAGCCCTGCGTGCTCGAGCATTGAGAAGAGGCTCCTCCACTTCGCTCTCTCCACTTGAAAGAGCCTCTGGAGGTTCTGAAGGCCCTGGCTGAGTCTCTGCCTCTGGCACCACATCTTCTTCAGCCTCCTCGCTGTCTGACTCGAGTACCAGCTGCACGCTGGCGCGACACCACACCAGCCTACTTGTTGTCGGGATCAGCCACAATCTGCGCAGGCTGCTGGCGGGCCACAACACTTAGCAACCTAAATTTTGGGCTCAATTTTGGTCATAAGTTGAGGACTACCTGTATATGATGGAGGCAAATATTCATTCTTGTTTAACATGGGAGCTTTCAAAATAAAAATGTCTTACCTTTCTTTCTCCCTCTTCCCCCAAAATGGGAGTCTGAATTGTCCTATCAGAGAACTGCGTCAGGACATGCCCACAAGTAGTCCTTGATTTATGATTGCAATTGAGCCCGGAATTACACTTATGAGTCACTCCAGTCGTTAAGCAGGTCACCATATCATTGCGCCCAGTTTGACAACTCTTTTTTTTCTGCTGTGGTCATAAAGTGAATGCTGAAATTGTTAAGTGGATCCATTCCAAAGGGCATCTTTTGACATAAACTGGAAGTGCCAGTTTCCAGTAAAAAAATGAAAATCAGGATCACGTAATTGTGGGGGTGCTGTAAATGGCCGTAAATGTGGGCCAGTTGCCAGGGGCCCAAAATGTGATCATGTGACTGCAGGGGGGACCTGGATATCAGAACTTCCCAGATCAGGAAGCCCTGGGAAGGTCCATCATAACTTCGAATGGTCATTAAGCAACCAGTTGTAAGTCGAGGACTGCCTGTATTAGCTATAGTGGTCTAACAATAGCTATTACAGGAATTTACATCAAAGTCATTTGTGGGGCAGAATGGGGGAAAAAAGCAACAGTACTGAGACTGAAGTTTTGCCAGCAAGGCAAATATTCCTGATTGCTGCCTGCACTGAAAGTTCTCTTTAGTTTGGACTTTTACTGACAGTTATATAAAGTTGCAGAAATCCAAGAATTTATTGATCACCTATTTTTTTTTCTTTTTCTTTTCTTCTTAAATTTGAAAAAAAAATAAAAAGGAGGAGCTGGATTTCTGCGAGACCCTGCTGCGTCTTTGCTTCCACAGTCAACCTGATGAAAACAACATGGATCGGTAGCTTGGCTATTTGACATGGTTGAAGTTCACACTCATATTTGGGTCTGTGCTGGTTGGTGGCCTCTGATGGAAACACCCACATCTATCCTACGTCCGCTGAACCAGCGGTAAGCTGGAGTAAGAGAAGATCTTTTGGAAACTGTGCTATGCTGCTGTTAAGCTGAGTGATCAGCAGGAAGACTTTCATAAGCTGTTGCTGCGTAACTTCCTTTTCATCATCCTCCAAAATGCATTTGTCTACCCTTGTAGTTTACTGGTAACTTTGCCCATCAGAGTGTAGCTTCCCTATTCTAAAAACCATAGTTTTTAAAGGATTCTTTCAATCTCCAACTTTAACTGGGAAATGAACCCTACATCCTATTACGCTTTTCTTGTTTTCCATAGTTGCAGTGCTTAGAAGGGAGAGGCAAGGTTGAGTACTTTTTAATGGCTTGGCCATTAAAGGCTTGGAAGAAAAATCAGTTGGCAGGTTTTTTTTTTCCCTTTAGGATATTATTCCCAAGCATATGTCTTCCAGATGTTTGAACTTTCACCCCCATCATCCCTAAACTATCAAAAACAGGGTTTATGATGCTTTATCTCAGTTCATGCAGGTAACCATTGAAGTCCACAGGTACAGAGAATAAAGTTTGGGGGAAAACTCTTTTCTAGCTATCACTGAAAGACAGGAATGTTACTGCAGTGCTCTTGAGAACCAAAATGCTTTAACACCTCTCAGATGGCATCTGTGGAGAGGGAGGATGGGGAGTAAAAATTTAAACATATCTGAAATCATCACACCACCCCCTCCGGACTCACAAGATTTCTACATTCTTGTGCAGAACATTAGGAAGTCTGGCTAGAGCCATATTTTAATCGATTTTACTTCAAAATTCTGCTTAAAACAATGGCTCACTCTTGGGGATGATGGGAAGTAGGGAATCCCCAAATGTCTTCTCCAAATATGTAATCCAGCACTGTACATTTGTTCAGCAAAATGAGCTTTGTGTGCCTATGTAAGAATGCAGGATCTGTATGATAATTATCTTTAAAAAGTGTTTCCAATATAGGAAAACTGGAAAAAAGTATGTCAGATTGGGCAGCTTGAAAGGCAGACAGAATGTTGCTTGAGTAGAGGTGAAGAATGGATTACCATACATAGAGGTAGAATGAAATTCCATTTTCTTTGCAAGTCTTAGAGCCCTGCCTTTTTTCCCCCCAACCCTCACAAATGGCTTTCCTGGTTAGAAATGGTGATTGTAGACCTTTGGATTCCCCCCCCCCCCCCATCTGATGTATAGTATTCAAGCAGCTTGTATCTTCTATCACCATGCATTGCTATTGCTGTATTCTCAACTTAATTTTTTTAACAAGTTTCTCTTTCGGGTGATAAGTCTGGCATGTTTTTTGTTTTTCCTATCAGCAGAAGCTTGTAAAACATTGAACTCATCTCTTTCACATTTCAACATAAATAAACATAGAGGAAAATGCTAGATCCTGCAAGGGAAGCGGCTGCAAACTGGAAGCCCCTTAGTCCTAATTGGCCTCCTTTGTATCAGCTAATACCTACCTTAGTGCTATCCTAGAGGCAAGACTAGTGGATTATACAGGTAGTCCTCGACTTACAATCATAATTGAGCCCAAAATTTCAATTGCTAAGCAAGACAGTTGTTAAGTGAGTTGTGCCCCATTTTATGACCTTTTCTGCCACAGTTGTTAAACGAATCACTTCAGTTTTAAATGAATCATGCGACTGTTAAGTGAATCTGGCTTCCCCATTGATTTTGCTTGTCAGAAAGTTTGAAAAGGTGATCACATGACCCCGGGACACTGCAACCGTCATAAATACATGCCAGTTGCCAAGTACCCAAATTTTGATCACTTGACCATAGGGATGCTGCAATGGTCGTAAGCATGAAAACCAGTCATAACTCACTTTTTCAGTGCCATTGTAACTTTGAACAGTCACTAAATGATTGGTCATAAGTTGAGTACTTCCTGTATTGGGGAAAAAAGCAATGAGATTTGCTCCAACCCTCCTATATATCAGGCAGGAACAGGGGAGGGAATTGTGGTCCTAAAAGTCATCACCCATAAACTTGACACTAACCAGATTTAGGAATGTATGAAACTGAAAAGCAGAGATAGAACAGCCAAGGGACATCAAGTAAACAAGTCTTTGGCAAGATGGACTGTTACTTATTTTCCAAAATGCTGGGGATGCTCTTGTAGTAACACACATTTTCTTTCTTAGATGTTGTGGGTAGAGTTTTGGGTTCAAGGTCCTGAATAAAAACCTTTCACCACATGTATCTTCTTAACTACTGTGATGATGTTAGTAGGTATTTCATATTGCGTTACAATCAGCTAAATAAAATTTAAACATAAAAAGACAACTATACATTTCACCTAATACCTATAGTTAAAACATGTTTAAAAATGTTTAGCAATTCAAAGTGTTACCTCAGGCCTTTAACCAAGTCCGTGGCTGAGGATTTGTATAGTATAGAATTGGTTTATGCTCCAATTCTCAATACATTTAACCTTGAAGTAATTCTATGAATTTATAAGAGTGTTAATGCTGCACTTCTAAGTGTTGTTATATATATTCTTTGGCAGTGTTTTTCAACTTTCCCCAGCCACCATGGATTTTGGGAGTTGCATGTTGAAGTTCCCAAGGTGAGGAACACTGCTCTATGGGAGTTACTTCTATAAATTTGTGTATAAAAATACAGATGTCTGTATACTTAACTGCATTGTCAAGAAAGAACTGCTCTGACATTATAACATACGGATAGTCCTTGATTTACCATCTTATTGGGACCAGAAATTCCATTGCTAAGCAAGGCAGCTATTAAGTGAGTTATTTTACAACCTATAGTTATTAAATGAATCACTGCAGGTATTAAGTGAATCCGGCTTCCCCCACATTGACTTCTCTTCTTGGAAGCTAGCTGGAAGTCAACAGATGATGATCACATGACCCTGGGATGCTGCAACTGACAACACATGCAAAGCTCCCAAATTTTGATCATATGACCATGGGTATGCTGCAACAGTTGTCAGTGTGAGGACTGATCATAAGTGACTTTTTTCAGCGCTGCTGAACCTTCAAATATTTGTTAAATGAATGATTGTAAGTCAAGGACTACCTGTGCATGTTTTAAGAAAGGAGAATTCCAGTAAAATAGGTTCTGTTTATGGAACTTCCTTTCTTACTTCCTAGTCATTTTGTACTTAATGGAGCACTTTGAGCACAAAATATGACAACAGTTTAACAACAGCAGTTTCAGTGAATCTTATGTTCAAAGTAAACTTGCCAACATGTTTGTGTATATAGGTCTCAGCCATGATGTAGCTTAGAGCAAATTGTATAAACTCAATTATTTTTGTTCTTAAAACATGATTCATGGCTTAGTACAAAATAATAACTTGCTGTAGAATTTGCAGGTCTTTAAATCAATAATGATTTTTCCCTTATTCAAACCATCCACCCTGACAAAATACTATTTAGGGGGAGGGTTCCTATTACAGGAGTGGCCCTTTTATGAGTAGTGGCCCTTTTATGACTTGTGGACAGGCCAACTATGGCCCTTTTATGACTAGTGGACTTCAACTCCCAGAATTCCTGAGCCAGCCATGTTAGCTCAGAAATTCTGGGAATTGAAGTCCACAAGTCATAAAAGGGCCATAGTTGCCCACATCCATCAACTGCCAGCTGCAATTGTTGCAACACTATAGACAGACATCATCCAGGTATGGTTGGGGGCTCTATTATCTCAGGTGACCCACAAAACACTGACCTACTTCTCTTTTTACAATGAGATCCCTCAGATTCCTGAAATCACAGCTGGCTCAGCATCCTGAATGCAGTTTTATGTTTGTACCAACCACCACAGAATTGCTTACATTCATGACAAAGCTGTTAAGACTGGTGTAATCTCTGGTTAAGAAACATCGCCTACTGTGTCTTCAACCCGGAGGAAAACTACTTGCAATAAATATATGATCATTTCAGTTATTTTTTTTTAATGCACCAGGAACCAATTTTAAGTCAGTACTCATGAAAATCAGATTGCTGGGATAGCTTTGGGCTGCATTAGTGTGTGGCTAGCAGAGTATTAAGTTTTGCAGGCGAAATAAAAAAAATAAATAAGGACACTTATGATGGGATCAGTTTGTGGACTAGAAAGCTCCACGAAATCGTATGTATAAAATGCGGTACGGATATGGGAATGGGACTAAAGACCATAAAATGGCAGCGATACAGCAGCCCGTGAGATTGATGGTTGAAACCGCGATTACAGAACACGTACAGAGTCCGATGGGAGGTACGCATATTTCAGTAAAAAATAACAAGTTGGAAACATGAGACCATCCTGCAGTGGATATACAATGGCTAAAATGATGATGATGATGATGATAAAATGTAAAGTATTTCAATGACTGGCCAATAAAACTTGCTTTATAAGAGAAATAGAAATAAGATTAAAGCTAGTGAACGCAGATGTGCCAATCTGGGAGTCAAATTTAAACCAGATCGAGGAAGGGGGGGGAAAAAAGATCTTCGGAAAAAAACGCGCAGAAGAAAATAGTGCCCCCGCCCGGCTCGTTCCCGCGCATGCGCACTGTAGGCAGGCTTCAGACCGCGCCTGCGCTACTCGTGTTTTTCCTTCCCTCCCTTTGAAGCCAAATGGGAGGAGCCGGGGAAGCGAATGCGAGCTTGCGCGGTGTGGGGTGGGGAAGGCAAGTGAGGGATCAGTGAGAAGGAAAGGAAGAGCGCGCGGAAAAGAAGGTAGAACAGCCGTAGCAGCCAAGAAGGGCCAAGCGGAAGGAAAGGCGACCCCGGGTGTTTAGGGGGCGGGGTTTAGCCGGAGGAGGAAATGGCAAGTGGGCCGCTGGAGGCGCGCGCGGTGGCTTCTGGGATCGTGGCGGTGAAGGCAAGGGAAAGGAAAGGAAAGGGAAAAAAAAGAGAGAGAGAGAGAGAGAGAGGCGAGTGAGCGAGCTTCTTTCCCATTTCCTCCGCCAGCGAAGAAAAAGGGCAGGAAGGAGGGGGCTCGTGCCCGGTGAGCGCGGTGGACCTTGAGGGTGAGGAGAAGGGAAGGGGGAGAAGGACTGTGCCTAGGAGGGGGGAGAGAGAGAGAGAGAGAGAGAAGTGGGAGCCCTGTGGGAAAGGAAGCTGCCGCCATTTTAGAGAACCCTGTGGGAGACCCTCCCCCTCTTCTTGCCCCCCTCAGTATCTCCCCCCCCTTACACACACACACACACACACACACACACACACACACGCTCCGTTTGTGCGCTTGTCTTCCCTCCTGAGGAGTCCTTGCTGGGCCCTCCTCCCTTCGCTCCCTCAGGTAACAACTATCCGGCTTTCCTTTCGCAATCACCGCCACCCCGGTCCCCCTTCCCATTGCCTCCCCCGCCAGAATAGCGACGCTTCATCCGGATCCTTCACGTCGTGAAGGGGAAAGTGGGGGGGGGGGGCGAGGGAGAAGGGGGCGGCTCGTCAGCTTTTCTGCCCTCAAGCATCGTAGGAGCCTTTTGTGATCATTTAAAATTTAAGTAGTTGGAAAGGTAGGGAGACAACCCCCTCCCTCTCTCTCCCCATCGCGACCGCTCACCCCACCCCCACCCCACCAAGTCCATTTCCTCCCAAAGTTTTGGAGACGCAACTATAAACTCGAATATATGCGCCTGCACGAATAGCGTTTCCTGTTGACAGAATCGAAATGGACTTGAGCGGAGTGGTAGGGGTTTACAAAAACAGTGGTTAAAAAAAAAAACCAAAAAAAAAAAAACCCCCTAGGAAAGTGGTGCCTAAATGGTGTGCGTGTATATTCTATACTTAAATAAATGAAGCTTGCAACGAAAAAGAACAGGTGTCAGAAAACGTTGAGCTCTCACATTTTTGTCTCTTTCGTCAGAATGGCAACTTCTGAGTGGGTGGGATGACGGGGCCTGATCTGTATTAAATAGCTGCGCTGTTTTTGGGTTTCATTAGCTGAGAAAAAGTGTGCTGCTTTGAATTCAGTGCCCAGCATGCACAGTTCACATTTTCATATGCATTTTTCTTCCAAATTCTTTCACCTTAATTCTTAATTAAAATGCTCACTGGGGACACATTGTAGATGTTACCCATGTTGTATAAAATAATTGATGCCTTGTAATACTCCCCAGAATCACTCACACATGCCAGTGCAGAAGGAAACATCCTATATAACATGCTTTAACCACTTTTGTACACAGTAGAAAGGTTAAAGTATATTAATGGATAAACTGAACTCTGATCAAACTGCATACACGATATTTGCTTGGTGAGTCTGAATAATAGCAATCATTAATTGTGATATGTGGCTAGTAATATTTTGTACTGTATTTGGTCAGTCAGATAAATAGCAATTTTTCATCTTATTTGTGAATAGAAGCTGTCTTCTGCCCCTTTGTTGGGTCTTTTCAATTAATATTAAAGATAATAAAAGTTTAAACATTTGTCCACATCTAGACAGCTTCAATAGATATTCCACTTCAGTTGAAATCTTTAAAAAAATCATATTTTAAGTATAATCAGACAGTATATTATTGATTTAATGTGTTTCTCTTTTTGAATGATCCCTATTTCAATATAACGGTAGGTAAATTTGTTTTGCTGTTTGGAAATTGAAAGATTAGATCAATTTTTATCATTGTCTCCAAAAATTTAATTTTTCATTATGAAAATCAAGAAAGATTCATACATTTGGTGTTTCACTTGGCAAATATTGAATCTTTTGATTTGTTAAGCCTTATGCACTGTACATAAAAGTAAAATGTAGACTTCTTTTTTAAAAAGTTATTGGCAAATGCCTATTTTTTGGGGAACTTTTAAGGAGGAATTCAGAAAAAAGCTGATACTCTTATTAGTATGTACATCTTAATTCATAGGGCATGTCACATTTACTATAGACCTGATGTTTTCTTAGTTGCATTTTATTCTGGCAATAAAATAATAAAACTAGAAATTGATGATTCATGAAAGTAGGGCTGTGGAAATGTATATTGACAAATATATTGACAAGGCCAAATTACAAATGATTTATAAACATGACATAATTTCATGATATCAGGTACCATGTTCAAACAAACTGCTGCAGCTAACTAAATGGTTATACAGTGCTTATATTTTATGGTCTTAAACTAAACATTTAATTTCCTAATGCAAAGAGTGTGCTCTAAATTGAGAAGCGAACCCAAAAAAGGGAAAAAACTGATTTTCACCATAAGAACTTTAATCTTCAGAGCTAACTTGAAAGCAACTTGAGTTCATGCTTAGCTTGTTTGTAGAATTCACTAAAGATCCCTAGGTGCCTTGTATTTTGTTCTTTTTTCGTAGTTTAAAACTGAGAATGAGAGAATTAGTTATGTGCAATATGTTTTACAGTACTTTGGCTGCTGTCCATTGGGAACATTAAAATATAGACAAATTGATCTGTGATGCTCCTCCTTTCCATTGATCTGTCTGCTATTAACCAAAAGAAAGGGATCACCGCAGTCTGTCTGATGTGTCTTGTTTAAACTTTAAGAAAGTGTAAATCTTTCTTATCTGAAAGAGGGCCAAACAAAAGTAAGCCATAGAGATTATTATTATTTATAGTTTGTCCTATTTTAAAGATTCAAGCTGCTTTGGCAATCAAAGTTAAATCTAGGAGGTATACAGCTGCAGATTGCTTTGACAGTTTTGGCAAGAAGAGGCATAAATTTAACCCCATTGCTACAATCTGCACACAATGAAGCAATTGAAATGGAAGACTTGACATTTCAACAAAGCTTTTCTTCTAATACTTTTTGACCAGACAGCCAGGTATTTCAATTTCTTACATGTTTTCTATAGAAGCATTGGTCTGAAAAAGGAGTCATGCATTTGTTATACTTGGTTGAGCAGAGAGAATATTATCTTTCTGCACACAGACTAGATATGAGGAATTCTGCTATAGTAAATAACCTCAAAGGAAGAGTTTTACTGCTCTTTATTAAATTTATATGTAGCTTCCATGAAAGGGGATCCTCATTCACATTGCAAAGTTCAAGTGACTTTTCCATGACATATGACGGAAATTTATGACATCTATTTTTTATAGATGGAAGATTGAAAGCCTTTTCTCCCAGAGAAAATAGGATTAGCTAACTTGGTAAGAGAGCCTTAGTTTGACTACATACCATGGATTGCTCCAAACTGAAATTACCACTTATCTTTGCCTTGTGTTACTGTGGGGGCTCAGTTTCCTGGCTCTCTGTCTCTCTTTTTGGCCTTTGAAATTTAGAAAGTCTACAGTATAAATATAGGCTAAGCTTTGCTTTCTTGGAAAAGGAATGCATTGCAGAATGTAGGTTACTAGCCATAAAGTATAGATATGTAGCAGCAAAGGAAAGCAGAGCTTGAGAGATTAGTGGATTCATTTTGCTATTCAAAAACTTAAGTACTGTACTTTCCAGGTTAACAAGTGGCCTTGGGGGTGGGGGAATACCCTCTTATACCTTATATCTGTTCCAAATATAAGAAGTGAGTATTCAGGGCTAGACTGACGAAGAATAAATAACGGTAGTTTTTGAATAAGAGTAAGGGTTCTTAGTGTGTTACCACTAAGAGTAATGAAATTGATAAATGCAGATGAGAAATAGTTTTATGAAATTATGCATATAACTGAAGAATCAAGTCTGCATTTCTTTAAATTGTAGCTTGTTAAAAGGTAACGATTGATGTATGCAGTAACTTGGTGAACTCAAAGGCTTGCCAATAAATACTAGCCTGGTTGCTACTAGTGACTAATAGGAATGCACAAGTGTTAGCTGACCTGTAGATGTAAAGAAAGCCTGGCAATATTTTTTCCCTGGCAGAAGGAGGGAATGTGTGCTTCATAAGCTAATACTTCCAACAAAGTGTGTTTAAGCTATGGTAACCAACATTGTGCTCTGTCTTTCTTCCTTTGAAATTTGGCTCTACATTTCTCCACTTTGGCCACAGAGAGCCAAATAATTTCCAGACTTCCTGCTAATTTAAAAATGCAAATGGCAGCAGCTATGATAGTACAACAGCTCAAATTATCTCCATTCCTTTCTCTGGAGTTGGGATGCAGTCTGTTTGCTCATCATTTCCCAATGGCAATTTGATTTTTTAAAAAAGTCTACGAGTAAAGTTTCCCAACAAACATTCTGGAAAATGTTTTGCAATTTGGAAGGAAACAAGTTCCCTCTTGCAGGGTTGCCAGGGTCCCCAAAGTAGTTAACATAAATATATGTTGTAGACAAGTATAAATGTTTGTGGATTACATATTTTGATCTCATTTCTAAAGCTCTTGAATCTTCCCTTGGAAAGGATCTACAACTATTACATTTTCTATGCCTCATGCCATCATTTATTGTACTAAATATGAGGCCCTCTTGGTAATGCCAACATCTTTATTTGACAGTTTGTTTGAGAGGGTAAGATTCTTCCTCTCGTGTTAAATGCTTTTTTTTTTGTTTAATATTCTGAAGTATAAGCTTCCTGTTAGAGAATTTGAGGGGAAAATTGTGATCTTGGCCCTAGTACATCTTGAGCTATAATTCTCTGAACATACTTGTAAATAGTTTGAGTAAGAACATGACATGATGTGTGCCCACTTCATAGCTGGACTGAAACAGATGGAGTGTGCTGGAGGCAGCATACTGGGTAAAAATAGAGCAGAAGTATGGTAGTATCTCACAAAGAGTTGAATAGCAGCATTTGCACTAGGTCAGTAGAACTGTGTATATCTATCTTAGATCTTTGGTGTAGCTGTTTAGTTCAACCTTTCAAACACACACAACTCATTTTTAGCAGTCTTCTCATTGGCTCTTCAATTCTTTTTTCTGAGAAATCGTTAGTTGCGGCTGGGCAAGAGTTCCTGTTGAAAGGTTATATCTCTCTAGCTTTGTAACTGTTCTCTGGTATTGATGTACTGTATGCATTGCTTGGTATAACCTTTTAGCATCCTGTGGTCAACGGTCTTCATGATTTCTTTTTATGTTCCCACTACTTTTGTGTGGGTGTGGAATGTCTTGTGTGGAGAAAATAAAAAGTCTTGAAACCGAAATATAAAATTTTGTAATAGTGTAGGTGAGGAAGGGGGTATGAAATATAACAATGAGGTGGTTAAGTTGCTGGCTAGAAACCAGACGACAATGACTTCTAGGGCTCCCTAGCTCAACTCCACATCACAGTGTTGTTGTGGGGAAAATAGGAATATTAGGTCCGTTCACCACCTTGAGTTGACTGACTAACTAACTAAATAATACTTATATCAATATAAAATAAGATAGTACTAATGATAATTGTGATGATATGAATGAATGAGGATGTCTACTGGAGATAAGTATTTTGTAGACAATTTGAGATGTTGGTCTTAGTAGACCCTGTAAAAGTTTAGAATAAATCCAGCCCAAATTCATTTAGTTAATCTAATGCATCCCTGCTTTTTAGCAAATGCCTTGAAGCCTTTCTAAATAAAGCAGATTAAAAAGCATTGCATTAAAAATGACAGATCAGAGAAAGATGAAACAATAAACTATTTAATTAGAGAGCATCATAGTCAATCAAGGGAAACGAAATATTATTAAAAATGGGTGGGCTTCACTTGATATTTATAAGCTATCATAAGAGCCAGGTGAAAATGGCTGGGAAAATAGTTTCATAATTTGGATCCTACCAAGGATTTTGTTCAAATGCTGTAGATACTTGTTAATCCTATTACTAGACTAAATACTGTCTTTTCCATTTGCTTGCCTCTTGTTTTCCCCAGAATTTTGGCCAATATTGACCATTATCTTTATATTACCAGATTTAGTTGACAACCTCTTCTATTATTATTATTATTTAATTCATTGAGAAAATCCCTCTGCTGCTGCTGAAACTGGCCAGGTCAGCTCTGGGCAGAGTCAAGCATTGGTACATTTTACTGCACATAAGAAAATAAAGTTTTCTCTGTGCAGTTCCCAAGGGAATTATCTGGAAAGCAAGGAAGGACCTTCAGCATCTGGAAGCACCATGAAATTAAAGCAGAGGCAACAGGTTTCCCACTCTTCTAATCATCCAGATCATGACAGGGAGTCATACATTGTAAAAGCCATCATTTGTTCACTTGTATGTGATCTCAGTTCTTTTTCAATTGTCAGTATTCTGCCTGTTCTACTTTAGAATTCTGCACACATCCTAGTTTTTGACATACTGTTTAGAGATTTACATATGACCAGTTATATAGTTCTTTAACTGTCGTGTTGTATGACTGCTGCCTGCTCCAGAGTGTGGTAAATTTGAAACCAGTACAAATTGCTTTCAGTTTTACCTCATCTGAACTTTGGTGCCTGTTTTTATGACCATGCTGACAGGCCTTTGGGCCTGCTACTTACAAAGAGCTCATTAAGAGATTGTGACTAAGTGGCCAAGTTCCAGTGAAATTGTGCAAGTGACCCTGGCTGATCCTGCTGACAGAGAGGGAAGGGGATGGATGATTATTTGGACATCACTGTACTGTTATGGGTGAATATTAGCAAAACTACTCTGAAATTTTTAATGGCAATTTTTAATGGCATATGAGCCATATGTACGAGATGTGTAAATCTGTTTTTGGGTAAAATAAAAATCAATTAAAATATGAATAATTCTATTTTTGTCTATTTTATAGCATGTGTATGTTATATAGAGCAGAAATAGGCAACTTGATGCCATCCATATGTTTCAAACTGCCTGCATAATACCCAGCTGCTGAACTGCAGGATGTTTATGGAGATTCTCAGTCATACAGATCATGGTTTTCCAAAAGGTGCTTATTTCAAAAGGCAACTGGACTTTCTTTGTTTTTCCTTTAAGATATTTCACTTCTCATCTAAGAAGTTTCTTCAATTCTGGAGAACAGAAGAAGCTTCTTGGATGAGAAGCAAAACATCTTCAAGGAAAAACAAAGCCCAGTTGCCTTTTGAAAAAACACCTTTTGGACTGCTGGTCAGGATGGTTGTGATTTATAGGACTATTATCTCAGAGTATCTGGAGGTATCAGATTGCTTATTAGTATTAAGTGTAGTTGTGTATACATATATATTTGTATCTTAAAACCATCATGATGCCCATCATGCAATTTTGTGAGATATGATTTCTTTCTATTTCTTGTAAATAAAGTTTTGAAAATAGAATTCATTAATTGATTTTCAGAAATCCTGACTGTATTTAATTTAAAAAAGCAATATCTGGCACTGTAGCTGGAAGTCTTTTGAAAAATGCTAAACTATTCAGCAAAGCTTTTAAACTTCTAGTTCTGCTCTCTACCATGCCACACCTTAGACAGTATTGCTTTGCTTTCTTTTTCAGAATGAAGCATGCATATAGAGAATGACATACAAAACTTAAGCTTATACAAAAGCTCTTTTGCTTGCATTGTGTATTTTACCATTTCTGATTGAGTTAGTTTTGTTCACTGATATTTAGAGGCTGTAGGATAGTATTTAAACTCCATCTTGTGCAGAACAGAAAAATATAAAACACTTTTTAATGCTGAGGTATGATATAAACGTGAGTCTAAATCTCGGCACATAATATACTAGTACATTTTAAACTGAATACTATGTCAATTAGAGTAAATGTATTTTGAAGATCAGATAATTACTGAGATTAGAATTCTAATCAAACTGGGACAGTTTTTATTGGCAACACTACAGTGTTTGGTCAGCTGTCTTTATTTGCTGGCATTTATTTGTTGCATTGTTGGGTGTATCACAAAACTGATTAATGTCGAATTAATTTGTATCAGTAGCATGTAGATCTTCTCTCAAAATCTTGAGAGTTCAACACAGGCACTTACAGCTGAATGCAAGGATTGAACCCAGGGAAGCAAAGATTAAGGATTTGTGCTGTTCTCCAGAAACAGAGATGTTACTAAAATTCTAAGCTAGAGTTGCCTTTTTCCTGTAAGCATATGCAGAAGAATGACAGAAGCTCTCCATAATTTATAAACTGCAGTTTTTACTATTTTTATGTTTTTTTAAAAAATATTTTACTTAATTTTTTAAACTTCTTTGAAAAGAAGTTAGTTATAACCATAAGTAGTGCTTACAATAAAAAGTTGAAGAGAAAAATATAAAATATAGACTTTTATATTAAAACATAATTATTTGTATTATCTGTAGCAAACATAGTGCCTTAACAGTTTAAAATTCTTTATTGTTCTCACTCTCTTCACGACAGCTCTGCCAATTTCCTAGGTTTTCCTGATCTCAAATATATTGAAAAATCCTTAGTTTAACCCAGTGTTTCTCAAACTTGATAGTTATTGACTTCAATTCCCAGAATCCTCAGCAATAGCTATATTGACAGGAGAATTCTAGGATTTGAAATCTATATATTTGGAAGATGCCAAGGTTGAGAAACAATAGTCAGTCCCCACATCTCAATTTATTGCATTCCTGTGATGCAATGAAACTTTTAATGATGTCAGTACTTCTGTACTATATTGTTGCTTCAGGTAAATTCTAGCTGTTATCTTAAAATCTCTCAAAGTAATAATTTGAGCCTGCCTGGTTCTTAAGATTTTTATAAGTTGTCTTGCCTCTCTTTATATGAAGTGAGATTGGTGGCTGTATCAGAGGAGTAATGTTAAAACATTCTTTCCTGTTTGCATAATGACCAGACTAGCTAGTTTCTATGGTTTTAATGAGTTTTAAATTTATACTGGCACTCTTGACTTTTCGCTTTGAAACAGCATTTGACATTTGATGATCTTGTGGTTGTAAACATGAATTGTAACTTGTAAGCCACCAAAGAACTGCTGGGGTATAAAATATTTTAGATAACTACTGTTTTCTTTCATTGGCATTGATAAGAAGCTGAACACATTTTCAAACGATTAAGTTGCTAACTTTTCAATTGTTATCAGTCAGAACATCAAGATAATAAGTCTGTAAGATGGACAGGAATAGTTATTCGAACTTGTCTTAAATGTTGGTTTTTGATATTTTCTAATTTAGACCATTTCTAGCATTTGTAAACATGAGTTCATACTTTATTTAAACAATTCTTCCCTAAATTAATGCCCTCGTAGATTCCTGAAACGCCCCAAATTGGTTTAGAATAATTCAGAGTGGATTTGTCATGTTTTCTTTTAATTGTAAACTATATGCAGAGCTTTGTTTTTGTACTTCTATGTAAGTACCTCCATGGATTGAGGTTTTCTTTGTGAGAAATATTTATTTTGAAACTTATCATTCATTAAAAAAGTAAAAAAACCCTTCTAGATGAGCTGAAGATCTGATAACAATATAATTTCCCCCCCACAATAATTACAAAATGATTTGTCATTGTCTTCTTTAGCATATGTTTTGACATTTCATTCCATTTCCTGGTGGACTTCCATTTAAGTACTATTCAGATTCAGCCTCCCCAAGTTAACTAAGAGCCACTTATCTGCTGTGACATATTCCCCAATCTCATCAGTGAGATTTAAAATCATATAATGCAAAAAAATTATCATTTATAGATTATGTTTCTCGTCTCACTGTCAAGCAACTCTTAGTAACTCTTCTCTACTGGGCAAGGTCATCTGATACCATGGGATGAGATGTTATCAATATGCTGATGATACACAGATTTACATCTCCATCCCGGTGATCCAAGCAACGCTGGCTGTCTTTTCTCAGTGCCTGGTGGCTGTAGGTTTCTGAATGGAGCCCAACAGGCTTCAGCTGAATCCTGGCAAGACAGAAATCATGAAGCTGTGGAGAAAAATCTGAGAGCGAATGTGGATGGGTATGTCTAGCTTAATGAAAAGAAGGACTGGGATGACACGATATTAGTATTTCAATATCTCAGGGATTGCCCCAAAGAAGAGGGAGTCAAGCTATTCTCCAAAGCACCTGAAAGCAGGACAAAAAGCAATGGATGAAAACTAATCAAGGAGAGAAGCAACCTTAGAATTAAGGAGAAATTTCCTGACAGAACAATTAATCAGTGGAACAACTTGCCTCCAGAAGTTGTGAATGCCCCAACCACCAGCAGCTATACTTCTGATTGCTAGAGCTTAAATGAATCATAATGACCTTTACGCTTTATTAAACAATGAGAGTGTTAATTGGATTACAGATTGGTTGACCTTATTGGAAAGATGGAACTATAAACACAGTTTGCTTATTTTTACTTTCATTATTTTGTTTCACTTTCCTTAGCACATATAGAAAAATTAGATAATATATGGTGCCAATTTCCTCAAAGGATATTAAAATTATAGGAAATTATGTGATAATATTAGCAGTGTTGGGGATAACTTGGAAAACACACCAACTTAATAGTCCATTTATATCAGAGCTAATAATGTTAAACTCCACAGCTTTCTAGCAATCCAGTGGGTTGAATAAAAGTGGGATGTTAACCTTATAACAAAGAGTTCTGCACCTTTGTGGTGCTTTTCCTGTTCTAAATATCTTTAAGGATTTGAATGCATAAAATCTACTTTAATCTTTTGCTCTTCAACTCTGCAGTTGCTTCTAATCTTCTCCCTGGTGTCAGAAGAGATTTTATTTGCAAATCACTGGGGATTTTTCAAAACCATTTTGCAAATCACCAGGGATTTCTGAAAACCATTAAATCAATTTTTGCACAAAGATTTATTTTTAAACATTTGCTTTCATTTTCAAGTAAGCCTGTGATGAAGTGGGAATTAAGAGAGCAAATCTCTTGTTTGTTAAGTTACATGTGAGGATTGCACATAAGCAGCTTTGGCCTTAAATTAATGGAGCTTCTTTCCAGTTCCTCTGAGCAAGTATCATCAAATTGACCTTTCAGAATTACTACTTTTTCAGGACTGGAATGTTCCCTTTGATACAAGAGTTTGGGCTATTGATTTCAGAATTTCTTCTTGTGTTTCTGTTTTTAAAAATCATTTGTTTAGCTCCTTAGGGTTCCTGGTAGGTGTATATGTTTTTTCTGCCATTCAAGCTAAGAAATGTAACAAATTGGAGAAAACCTGGGTTTTTACCAGCATGAGCCTGGTGCCTGGAATTCAATCTGGCATCAAGCTAGCAGCTTCAAAAAAAATCCTCCCTTATAATGGAATGCCTTCCTCTTGTGATCAAGATGGCGCGTCTCTTGCAAACCAATCCAGCTTTTCTGTTTTGATAAAGAGTGTAGGTGGAACTCTGACAAGCAGGACTTGTTTTGTTTTTGGATGGGTTATTTATTTATTTAGAGAATTTATATGGCCACATTTACCTTCAGTGACTCTAGGCGGCTTACAAAAAATAAAATACCCAATATAAACAGTAAAAGCAATTATACACACACACCACCAACAACAACAACAACAAGCAGCTGAACAAGTCACTTGATGAACTCCATCCAACTCTGGATTCCCGTTGACAAAACCAGGTCTTCATAAAAGTGTGTTAACGTGTTTTATACTTTATGGGTTTTGACTGTAAACCGCTGAATCTACATGAAGATAGCAGTGTAAATAACTATATGTTTAGGAAAATCAAAATGCCATGCCTTAAGTGATTCTAAATTGGGAACAGAATTTTGATCACTAAGCAATGTGGTCATTAAGCGAATTACCATATGACCAGATCCAATTTTAAAAGCATTTTCACTGCGGTCACTAAGAAAATCACTGTGTTTGTTAAGCTAATCGTGTAGTTGTTAAATAAATCACACAGTTGTTAAGCGAATCCAGCTTCCCAATTGACTTTGCTTGTCAGAAGGTAACTGGGAAGGACACAAACTGCAATTCATGACTCCAATATGCCACAAGCATAGTAAAAGCAAGCCGGTTTTCAGATTGCGACCATATGACCATGGAGATGCAATGGTCATAACCTCGAGGACATTTTTTTCCAAGATTGTCATAACTTTGAACCATTGTTAAATGTATGCTTATAAGTTAAGGACTACCTGTATGTAAGATAGATACATTGCCTTGCAAAACTGTTTTTGCTGTAATCTGTAAAACTTCCATTATTGCCTAGATAATTTTTTTTATTTGCATGTCAGCCATTTGCTTAGCTTGTATGTTTATTTTAAGCTAAAGCAATTTTTTTAAAAAAAGCAAAGAGAAAAACAAAAATCAACTTGATTTAAATCACTAGTAAAAAGTCTTGATTTAAATCAACTCGATTTAAATCATAATTTTTAAAGAACTGTCATCTCTGTCCCGCAACGGCTCCTCCTCTGACCTCCTGTTGATTTGCCGACAGTCCCAATATTGCAGAATATACAGCCTCATGCTACATAACTAAGCTCCGTTTCATGCTGAATAAACTAAATTATTAATCTATCTTAAATAGAAGAGTATCTTTAGATAGATTTTTACTTCAAAAGCATTTTATTAAAATTTAAATTTAAAATCTGATTTAAATCAAAAAAATCAGATTTTTTTTATTTTTTTTAAAAAATCATTGATTTTTATCCACCCTGCCACCGATCCTGTCTTTACTTTTTCCTCCCTCCTTTCTCATTTCCTGCCCTTCTATGTTGGTAGTTTCTGAAAACTGCTCTGCTGTATTGCACAAGTCTTGTGTAGAGGTTGCCTGGATACCAGATGAAAACTTCTGGCCTTTACAGTTGTGGTGGCAACAGGGTTGAAAAGGGAAGCGGGGCGTCACCAAGTTACTGTTTTGTTTTTCTCTAGGTTTCTTTCCCTCTCTTCCCCATCTCAGCAGTACCGAAAACCTTTTGCCATTTTGAATTACAGTTGTAGCTAGGGAACCTTGCAAGCATAAATGTGATCTGTGTCACTCATCAAAGTTTACCCAATGCAGGGGAGCGGGGGGGGATGGTGGAGGAGAGAGAGAGAGAGAGAGAGAGAGAGAGAGAGAGAGGGAGAGAGGGAGAGAGAGAGAGAGACCTATGCCTTATAGGCAAATTCAATTGTACTGTTGTTCTGCCACATTTATTCTCAGCTGCTTGATTAAGCTTGCAGTGTGTAATGTGACTGAGGACCTGGTTTTGTCATAAGCATGGTTTGAGAAGAAGGGAGGAAAGTTGCCCAATCCACTGCTCTTTAACTACTCTGTCATGATGGATTGCAATAATTCTACAGATAGAGTGACATGCCAAAAAACGCTAAGTCCTGAGGCAAATAATTCAACAACAACAATAGCTAGGTTCTGAGTAGATTGATCAGTTCCTGGCAACTTCAAGAATGAACTGGTTTCCAAGTGTGGTTTGGGAATAGTAGCTCTCAAAAATCAGTATTGCTTGATTTATATATCCCTGCTTGTAGCTTTAAACATGTGAGAACAACTGCTTATTTCAAGATTGCTACACCAATCTATATATCTTCACATATGAACCATGCAGATATTCCACCTCCCTTCAATACTAGAACTTCTGTAGATTCTCTTGTGGAAAGATACCAAATAAACAGTATCCTAAAGCAAACTGCATCAACCGCAAGAGGTACATTGTTGTATAAATTCCAGTGTATTTTGTGTACTAAATTCTAATTGGGAGCTGATTATTTAGAACACATTGGAATTTTTGCTCCTGGAATCAATGTATTCCCTATAATCTCCTTAGGATAGTTATTTTGTTGAGGTTAAGAGGGTTGTGTTAGGATACGTTTTGGGGCATTGAACTAAGTTGGACGACTCAATTATGGAATAATTGGTGCACATAACCACATAATTAATGTGTACAAGTAGCCTCCCCTAGAATGATCAATCTCAATAACATTGATTGGAAACTTGTATGCAAATTTCTGATAACAGCTTTCCAGACCAGTTCTACCTAACTTTACTAACATCCTTGTTAAAATGTTTAGATTACAACTCTCTAAAAGTTTGCCATTCCTTACATACATCCTATTGATCCTCCTCCACCTACAGTAGCTTAGTTTTAGTCTGCTGGAATGTTTTCATCACTTGATAGGGTTGCCTGTCTTGTGTAACTGGCGAGATTCCTTTTGCCATTTGAGATTGGTCTTTTTGTTTCATGTGTGGATTATATTAGTATTTAATCGAACACGGGTTTGATGCTACTTTGTTAGGGTCTACTAAGTTTGTGAAACTCATAATTATTAAAATTCTTATTACGTACCTTTACACCATCACTGGTAGTTCTGGATATGCTAACCATTTGTTTCATGTCTTAATTTTTCCTAAATAATGCTAAACTTTCCCCTCCCAACTCTTACAGCAAGCTCATAATCCCGCAATATTACTTAGTATTTTCAGATGTGGCCTTTCGTTCTTCCTCTTAGTCTGGGCCCATAATATAGTTTTTAAACGGAAGAAGCTTTGTGCTCGGCCCTTTGTACAAATACTCTTTGTAGCTGAAATAGCTGTTGTACAATTTTATGTGGAAAGACTTGTTTAACATGGATGAAAATGTACATGGATGAAAATGTACTTAATTATAATTGAATAATTATAACGTATACACATCTATCTTCTCCTTTTAGTGACTGGGCTTTTGTTCTTTCCTCACTTTCTTTAGGAAGCCATGTTCTGGAAGTTTGATCTCCACACAACTTCTCATATTGACACACTTTTGGAGCGTGGGAATGTGACCCTTTTTGAACTTTTGGATGAGGAAGATGTATTGCAGGAATGCAAGGTGGTCAACCGAAAGCTTGTAGACTTCCTGGTACAGCCAGAACATATGGAAGCTCTAGTCACCTGTGTGACCGAGGAGCCCCCTGGAGATGTGGATGAAAGAGTGCGATACAAGTAGGTAGATTTTCAAACCTCAAGGAGACGTAATCTTCAAAATGTCCAGAACCAGGGAGATTTATGTGTCAGACTCATCTTTCCCAATTCTATTGTGGAGAGTCATATTTTTGCATCCTCTCTCTATTTAGCTAATGGGCACAAAGAGGGGGGAGGTAGCATGTTTAACTGGAGTATTATCCTAAGAGCTGTCTATAAAAATGGGGCTGTTCTAAGTACCAGCTGTTCTGGTTTTCATCTCCACATCATGATCATGCAGGAAGGTATAAAAGGAGCATAAATGAGTGGGGATGGATATATTCCTATCTTCCTGTCCATAGCAGTTTTGATCTTAATGATACTACATTAGACTCCTCCCCGCCCACCTGTAACATGCCATAAAATGGGCAGTGAAGTGGTAGTTGGAAAACAGAATAAATTTCTATTGAACTAATTGAATTACCTGCAATCGTGTGCTACTAGCATATGGAGATAGGTCAGTTGGCTGCAGAGGCAGATTATTCATTCAGCTGTAATTTGTGAACAAAGCCAGTGTGGAAAATAACAGGTCAGTGGTCAAACTTTCTACTTAACCATATTCTGTGTATAAATTGAGAGAATGCTATGTGCAATAGTTAACAAACCAAACCAATGGTGTTTGATACGCTTTTGAATGTACAGAATGATGGCAATGTAGTAGCAATCTGGAAAACGTAATTTGAAGTTAAATTAAATTGGTCTGAGTGAAAAAAAAAGATCCCAGATGCCATAGAAAGAGTGCTTACTGAATCACCAACTCAGTAATTCTAGTAGAAGTTCAGTATACAGAATAACTAGATAATTCTAGAAATGATAGACGGTTGCCTGGGTTGTGTAAGATCTCCATCAGCCTTTCCACCCATGGTTATTCTAACAGTGCCTTGAATGAGTAAGCACTAAAATAGCACAGCAGCAGAAAATAAACATAGATCTTTAATTTTACTGCAAAATTATGTATGAATCCTGTATTTATTATATACTCTGGCTTTTCATGACAGAGTCTTTCAGAATCAGGTGGCATACAAGTTTAATATATTATGGTTGGTTCCACAGTCAGCCAGGTGTTTAGATTGGATTTGGCATTTTTATCCACCTAGTAATTATTACATAGACAAAAACATAAAGCCACAGTTGCCAGTTCTTTATTTGGTGTTGGCTTTCACATGCATTAAGTTTTTCCCAAGATCCTAGGATGTTGTAATGTATTGGCATAGTATATGGGCAGATCCAAGCAGCCTTTTGTAATTGACAGGTAGAATTTTTTTCAACACTCAGATTTTTAAAGTGTCATTCAAGATTTCTTGGTATGGCATCCATTATTATTATAATTGGTTGTACAGTCAGATATTTAGACTGGATCTGATATTGTTATTCACCTATTGAGTCCTTCCCAAGGACCTTAAATAGACAGGCGTTGTGGTATAATATTAAAGTTATCGTCACAGGATGTAGGCAGTTCCAAGTAAAGCTACCTTTTGCAATTGACTGATGGTGATTTGTCAATGCTAATGGTATTCAAGAGCTGTTCCAGTTATTCTGGGATTGCACCCAAGGCAATTATTACAACCTATTACTGTTGGTACTATTTTTGCTTTCTTTTGCCACAGTCTTTCTACTTCTATTTTGTATTTTGTTATTTTCTCTAGTTCTTTCTCTTCTCTTCTGCTTTCTCTGGATACTGCTTTGTCCACTATCCAGTTTTTTTTTGTCTTATTTATCAACAATTATTAAGTGTGGGATGCTATGTGGCAGTCACTTATCTGTTTGAATTCTAAAATCCCAGAGCAATTTAGTTTCTTCATTTTCTATTACTTTGTCTATTTTGTGATTCTATCAATTCTTGCTTGCAGACAAATGGTATTTCTTTCAAATATTCCAGTGCACCATTGTTGCTACTTGTCCTGCTGTTGTTTTTGGTCAGACTGTATGATCTTGTAGCAGCTAATCAGGTGGTCGGTCCACTGTTTCTTCAGCTTCTTTGTAGAGGTGGCATCTGCTTCCTGTTGCAATTTTCTCAATTCTGACTTAGATAGCTCTCAATTTACGACCACAATTGAGCCCAAAATTTCTGTTGCTAAATGAGACATTTGTTAAATGAGTTTTGCTCCTATTTACAGCTTTTCTTGCCACAGTTAAGTGAATCGCTGCAGTTGTTAAATTAGTAACATGATTGTTAAGTGAATCTGGCTTCCCCATTGACTTTGCTTGTCAGAAGGTCACAAAAGAGGATCACATGACCCTGGGGACACTATTATGACCATTTTATTCTTGGCTGTACACTGCCCTGAGTCCTTTGGGAGAAGGGCGGTATAAAAATAAAATAAAATAAATAAATAAATACATTTTGCGGCATCCTGATGGTCACGTGATCAGAATTTGAATGCTTGGCAACTGACTCACATTTATGACGGATGCAGTGTCCTGAAGTCATGTAATCCGCTTTTGTGACCTGACAAGCAAAGTCAATGGGGAATCAAGGTTCATTTAACAACTGTATTAATAACTTAACAACTGCAGTGATTCACTTAACAACTGTGGCAAGAAAAGTCGCAAAATGGAGCAAAACTCACTTAAATTTCTTACATAGCAACATAAGTTTTTTTGCTGTCTTCAGGTAGTACCATTTCCCTTATCCAGACTTTTTTATCTTTCTTATCAATAGTTGTTAAGTCTGGGATGTTATATGGCAGGTGACTATCAGTTTGAATTCTAAAGTCCCAGAACAATTTAGTTTCTTTTATCATTTTTCTCAGCTATGCAGCAATGTGAAATCATAGCTATCAGTTCTTTAGCTGGTGTTGGCATTCATATGTATCAAGTTCTTCTGAAGAACCTAGGATGTTATAATATATCAGTTTTAGTACATGTGCAAATCCAAACAGCACAGCTTTTGTAATTAACAAATGGAAATTTTGTCAATATGCAGATGACTGTCACATGATAATTATTACAGATGATAATTGTATAATTTTTATTAATTTATTATTACACATGGTTATTATTCAAAGCTTCAAAGTAGTTTCTTACTATAATTTTATATTAACCATCATTGAAATTCAAAGAACGGTGGTAACACTTGTATTGGGTAATTGATGAATATACTCTGGAAATACCCCATTGCCATCCTTTAACACATTTGCAATGAACTGGACAAAACAAGGAAATACCATTATATTATGGAATCTACCTCAGAGAAGAATGTAAATTAGAAACACGGAACATCAGTTTCTGAATAGATTATGTTAATATTTTACTGTGCAGATCATTTGTCTTCATCTTCGTCATCTTCAATCAGTAGTCAAACTTAGGAGAGATATTTGTGCAGCAGAGTTTGGTCCATATCTGCTTTTAAAAACTTCCCTTTTTTTAGATATCCAAGTGTTTCTTGTGAGATCTTGACATCCGACGTTACACAGATAAATGATGCACTGGGTGAGGATGAATCTCTCCTGCGACGCCTCTATGGCTTCCTTCAGACTGGTGGAATCCTCAACCCTCTGTTGGCCAGCTTCTTCAGCAAGGTTATGGGGATTCTTATCAACCGTAAGACTGATCAGGTAATGTCTTAAAGGCCTTCTGGACCACTAAATAAAGTAATACAGCTTAATCATAATTGATAACTCCCTTCATCACTGATCATATGATTTGTCTCAAGAGACTTCTGTCATTTTTCTTTCTAGTTTGTTCATTCATACACACAAAAGGCATGTGTGTGTTCACCTAGCTTTCTTGACACAGTATGGAAGCAGTTTGTTATTGCCTTCTTCCAGGGTATACTTTTAACTTCTTGGGCTGCTTGAGTTCTTCTTGTGTTCTCCTATCAAATATTAACTAGGTTACAATGGATTAGCTTTTCAAGTTCATTGAAAGTCAGCTAGGGGGCAGCTACCTAGCCAAGCTGGTATAGCAATAGCACTTAGACTTATATACCCTCTAAGCGGTTTACAGAGTCAGCATATTAGCCCCAACAATCTGGGTGCTCATTTTACTCACCTCAGAAGGGTGGAAAGCTGAGTCAACCTTGAGCCTGGAGAGATTTGAACTGCCAGATTGCAGGCAGCCAGCAGGCATCAGGAGTAGCCTGCAGTACTGCACTCTAACCACTGCGCCACCGTGACTCACAGTGTCGCAGAGAGCTTTGAAAATAACTTGTAGAAGACCTAGAATACAGCTTGTCATGAATTTATTGAACCAGTGGATCTTCAGTAGTGTAAATATAGCTCCTATATGAAAAGTTAACATTCTAAAACATTAATTATCATGTAAAAATAATATACATTTTAGTAATAAATATTTTTATTGAGAATAATTATTGGATTATCAAATGACTAAGTTTCTTAAAGCATATGATTGGCTAATTTGTAAAATAAGGTAATGTTTCAAAATGGAGATTCTCTGTAATCTTGCTGCTATGATATTTGTTTATCCTGCCCATCCCTTAAGGAAGTATATCCCGTTTATCTTTATAACATTTCTGTATGCTAAGTTAAACAGCAATGACTCATTTGAACTTCATGGTTGAGTAGGAATTTGAACCTGGGGATACCTAATCACAGTTATATGGTCTAAACATTATACTGCCCACGGATTGCAAAAATGTGGACTTCATGATTAGGCTGATATGCGATATGGCCCGTTCCTGTGCAGGATTGTTAACAAATTAACTAAAGACTTGGCTGTATGTAATACATATTTTTTTTCCCTGATGGGGGAATTGACTATTCCATTGCCATATTGAGGATAGAAGTTTGTAGGGTCATTTGTTTCCAGAGTGGCTTTTTTCCCCTTTCCCTCAACCCTAATTTGTTTGTTTTTTTCCAGATAGTTGCCTTCTTGCGTAAGAAGGATGACTTTGTCAACCTGCTGCTACATCACATTGGTACCTCAGCCATCATGGACCTCCTGCTGCGACTCCTAACCTGTGTGGAGCAATCACAGCTCAGGCAAGATGTATTCAATGTGAGGATCCAGCTATAGGCATTCTTCTCTACTTCTCTTAGCTTCCTTGGAAGAGCAAACAATATAGTTTTCTATATCGCCTTTGTTATTTTTATCTAGAAATGTGATAACCAGTTATGAAATGGTATTATTTCCTTCTGTGGAGGTAAATAATTAAGTAAAAGATCTGGTGTGTTAGTCAATCCAAACCATATTATAACTCTGTCATGCCCTATTTTTCTTTCTTGTGAGCAATAGCCATTTAAAAGACTTAAATGGATTAAATGGATTATTATAGGTATCACAGTGTTCTTTTGCATCTTTGCCAAGCAAGAACCATTTCCTGCCCATCAAGGATTAGGGATAAAAGCTTTAAAGTCAGTGAATACTTTTTTATCTAGAATAACCACCATTTGAATCTTCTGAAATCTTGATAATTATTTTTACACGTATATTCCATTCCTTTTGATCCTTTTCACTGCTCAAATTTTTATTATGAGGTGTTTTTTTTATTGTTACACCAGTAAACATAGCTCAGTGATAGACTTTTGGGGAAAGGGTGAAGTATCATTGGAATTGTATTTGTCCCTGAATAAGTTTCAATGTATAAGTAGGGTAGAACTGAGACATCTTTCTTTAGTCTTACCATTCTTTTCTTTTCATCATCCAAAGTGGCTTAATGAGGAGAAAATTGTGCAGAGGCTCATTGGGATGATTCACCCTTCAAAAGATGACAATGTAAGTAGCAATTACAACCATAGAAATACTTGTTTGTATATAAATTGTGTACAGCGTTCATCATGCTATTGAATTGTTTTCTACTGGTCGATAACAGTAGATGAAAACTGAAATAAGCAATTGCTTCACTGTAGTTCTGGTATATTGAGAAGCTGTTCCAGATCTTTAGGAGACTTCTTTTTTCTTGTTCCCTCTTCCCAGCAACATTCCAATGCTTCACAGTCTTTGTGTGACATTATCCGGCTGAGCCGTGAACAGATGATCCAAATCCAGGATAGTCCTGAGCCGGACCAGTTACTGGCCACGCTTGAGAAGTGAGTGCTAAGCACCGGCAGCAGGGAACAAAAGAGGCACCATTGCCCTTAGGTTAGAAATAAGTGTCACTCTCTAACGCTGCAATGAATTTGAAAGAAGAAATGCCTGTTTATCAAAATTCACCTCATTTTTAATATGACTGCTATCTATATACTATTAAAGCTCTTGTCGTGACCTTTAACTGAGTGAAATGGTGCATCACAGGACAACAGCTTTGGAACCAGGATATCTCAAATGGGCTAACGTAATGTAAAGAGTATGTCCAAAATCCTGGACCCCTGACACTCAAGGGAATGTAATTTGGGAAAGTTGTGGCTGTTTCAGTACTGCTGTGCTGCTACTGAGGTCATATGATCTTCATTTTTAACATTTCGTGTCAGTTTCCTAGCCAATCTCACAATCCCTTCCCTCACCCAGCAGCAGTCACTTACCTACCTGTTGGGAGGGGAAGGGAAGATTTCCTGTGCTTCCTGCCAGTTTCCCACAAGGAAACTTAATGGAGGAGCCAGCAGGAAGTCAGAATTTGCTTCTGCTCTTGCTTCTGTTTTTCCTATCCCTGATAATTCTATTTCTCTGTTTAGGTAAGAAAATATCTCTAAAATGATTACCCAACAGGGCACAGGATATCCAGTTTCAATTATAAGCGAAAGAGGGAACAAGGCTATCTCGGGACTGAGCAATCAGTTTTATCTTTCATTGGGTTGCCAAGACTGCAATCACAAAAGTGAACAGAGTTTACCTAACTAAATTTGATTTAATATAGTCCATTAAATATAGTTAATATGATTACTTCCCCTGCATTTAATATCTTCTCCCGTCTGTCACATTAACACTTTTAGCTTATTGGCAACTGCAGAAGGACTCTGGGAATTATATACAAGGCTTTAAAAAACCCCACATGTTGTATATTCAGGCTTTGAACTAACTCAGAAAGTACAATGCCATTGTATTTGTCAAATGAAAACTGAGTGGTGTTGTTTTACTCAGCCAGTATCTTTTCTTAATGAAAAGCTCCCAACATTGTTTTTTGTCTCTGCCTGCTATGCCGCTCTCTTGTTGTAAAAATGCCTCTGTTGGTATTGAAATATTTTATTTATTTATTTTATTTTTATTTTATTTATGTGCCGCCCTTCTCCGGAGACTCAGGGCGGCTTACAATGTGTTAAACAATAGCCTTCATACATTTGTATATTTTATACAAAGTCAGCTTATTGCTCCCACAACCGGGTCCTCATTTTACCCACCTTAGAAAGGATGGAAGGCTGAATCAACCTTGAGCCTGGTGAGAATTGAACTCGCAGTAATTGCAGGCAGCTGGATATTAAATGCTGCCTTAGTAGGAAGCATTAGCCTCCTACGCCACTCAGGCTCCTTATAACATATCTTGGTCTTAGGTCAGCGGCCCCCAACCTTTTGGGCACCAAGGACCGGTTCTGCGGAGAGAGGTTTTTCTGCAGACCAGAGGGAGCATAGTTTCTTGTTCTGCCTGGATCCCACAGATGGGGATCTGCTTGTTTCCGGCATGCCATGGACCAGTGCCGGTCCATGGACCAGGGGGGTTGGGGACCCCTGCAGTTGAATTCCATGTTTGGCTGTTAATATTATCCGAGATCTCTCCTTAAGATTCTTGGTTTCTTTAACATAATTTAAAAACACTCCTCATCTTCTGAGATAATGAGGCAAGCTATATAGAACAATATCAAATGTTAACAAAAGGCAGAAATAGTCAAAATTACCTGAAATAGTCAGATGTAACAAATTTAATAAATACTGTAGGTTGAAAAATAGTTATTGCTAGGGAAATGGATTTTGTAATTGTTTCGGTGGCAAAAAGAAGGGAATGGTGTTAGTTCAATATTAGGAAGGTATTTTCATAATTATGACATAGCAGTTTTGCCACATAATACACTGAGAAGTTACTTGAAGAAACTTCCCCCAGCCCATTAAAGCTTGAAATTAAACTTTCACAGTCATTCTGTAGTTACGGAGGGCGTGTATAGCTGAATGATACCCCCCCCCCCCAATTCTTTGCTTCATATTTCTTATTGAAAAAGTAGCTGGACTGCACAGCCTTTTTCGAGTTGAAGGTCATATATGGCTTTTTACTGGCCATAATCCAAAGAGGGAATAAGACCAGGCTATAGAAGCAGGGCAGGCCAAGACAAAAGCTAGATTTAAAGTAGCTAATTTTCACAAATTATGTTCAGTTAATTAGATTCATTCTCCTATATTTAAAAATGTCAGATTAGTGGCAAGACACAATAAAGTTTTAATTATAGGGCAAGAGTGCAAGCTTCTGGTTTCTTAGCCTTTTGAGCATACTGGGAGGGGGAGCACAGGGGAGGAGAGATGAACATCAGTTATCAGGAATATCATTTGACAAGATCATTGGGTACTTTTTCCATTAGATGTTTCTTTTGTTCAGAGTTATGCTCAAGTATAAAGCATCTGCACGGAATATTATTTCCGAATCTTGGAGCTCAGAAGGGTTTCAAGGTCCTCACCTTAAGTGTGAAAGTTGATGTTGCTACATAATTCAGAGTCAAGACCGACGATTACCACATGGCTAGTAGTAAAATATTCTCCCTCTTGAGCTTCCTCTATTTTGTTCAATTCCTAAGTATAAAAAAAAAATCACATTTTTGTTGCTTTTTTATTTTCCCTCTTTTTATGTGGTATGCCTAAATCATTGTGGCATATGCAAAGATGAAAAATAGAATAGCCAGGACTAAGATCATGGGACAGTTTAGTAAAAACAATTTCCATTCCCATGCATCCAGACAGGAGACAATTGAGCAGCTGCTAAGCAATATGCTGGATGGAGAACAGAGCGAGTCTGTCATAGTCAATGGGATCCAGGTCTTGCTGACCCTGCTAGAACCACGAAGACCCAGGTATGTAATAAATGAGGGCTGTGAGAACAAAATATTTGTTACATTTAGAGGAGTAATATAGAGCCAAAACTCTTAGTAGAATTATATGAAATATTCCTCAACAAATTTATACAGTTGGTAGCAATATTATATCCTTATGGTCATGTTTTTCATTTTAAAAATTATTAATACCTGGTGATTCCTATCAGAAGAAGTCCTCAGACAGTACCTTGTGAAAGCTATAGTAACTGGAATAGGGCTCTGCAAACAACCATGACTTTAGAAACTGTTGCTGATCTTTTTTGTTTCTCCGCTGTGCAGTTTCTTGTTCATAACATCTGTAACTCCCACCACATAAGTTAGGGCTTTGGCTGTTCCAGTGTTTTTCCTTCAAAGTGATTCTTGAACAGGAGTGCAGAATAGCTCCCTTGGTACATTTGATTTGCATCAAAGAGTTTACATTTCCTTAGCAAGAAAGGTGGACAGTCAGGGTGTATCACTGTAATGTGTGCATCCTTTGATCTTCCTTGCAGGAGCGAGTTGGGTGGCATAGGGGGCTTTTATTGCAATATGGAGGGGCAGATGGAGATCACTGCTCCCAACTGTGAAGTGGCTTCCAGCCAGGCCAGTTTGGGCACTCTGCATGCCATCAAACAGCGTCTCAGGGAGCTTCACCGGCTGCTCCTCGATCCACCAAAGGTTAGTAGGAGTCATGCACACAGATGTGTATAGGCAAGGTTAGAGTACAATTGAAACAGCAGGGAAGGAAGTAGCAGTGCCAATGGCATTTTAAGTGTTCCAGAATGTTGGTTGCAGAAGGATTCCCCTGTCTTCCTCATGAAACCTACAATGCGTTGTCATAGAAAAGGACTACGCAGTCCAAGGGTTGGGGAGCTCAGCTTTATCAAGACATTTGAGGATAGCTGCTTGGGAATTAGTAATGAGTAAATTAAGCGCTTGCTGAATTTATCATATGAAAGAACATATGGCCAAGCAATGAAAAATGCTGGAAATGAATTTTGTATATTTTTTTAAAAAAAAATTCTATGTATGTTCTTAGGGAAGAATTATTAGTTTGGAAATAGGAAGAAATGTTGGAAGATACCATAGTAGTGGAACTGGAATTCTTAAAGGTGGCGGAGCAAGATTTTAAATTGTGCAAGGCCTTCTATTTTACCTCTTAACTGCCCCTGCCTATTTCTCCAAGAGAAAAAATTTTGGCCTCACCCGCTCAAGCTTTGGAATATTAGGGTTATTTTTTTTTTAATGTACTTTTCATCTAACAGAAAGAAGCCCTGCAGACTACCTGGGGGGTCCTGGACCCTCCTTTAGGAAACACTCGTCTGCATGTAGTGAAGCTGCTGGCCAGCTCATTGGGTACAAACAACACAGCACTGCGGGATGAGATCATTGAACTTGGGGCCCTTGACACTATGTTGGTGAGTATCAATACTGCCTCTTGTTTGCTGGGATTTCTGTCTGATTGGTGGGCGAACCATTTGTCTGCCTCATAAAAGCTACATGCAGTAGAATCTATAAGTATTTTGCGGCACTCTTTCTTTGTGAGCAGGAGGCAAAGACAAGGCTGTGTAACATTTTGTAGCTCAAGGGCCATGCTTGGCTTGTGAGAGACCTTTGTGGGACACATACAGAAAAGTGAGCCAGTTCAGAATCAATCCCAGTACTGACCATTCATTCAACAACTCTTCAAAGTTACTGTTCTGACCTAGGCTTCCTTAGAAATTAAACAGCGCAAACTTAGTCCCAGCAAACCTCTTTAATTCATACGGCTGTAAATTACTTTCATTTACAGTCCGCAAGGCTTGATAAACAGTCTTTCGGAGGAAGTTATCAACACCCACTTTTCTCACATGGAACGCCGCCAAAGAGCTAATTTCCAGACAGAGGGCAAAACCAAATTTGGCACAGAGTCACAAACAGAATTTTCAAATCTTGAATCGGCCAGATGAACTACCGTATTTTCCGGCGTATAAGGCGACTGGGCATATAAGACGACCCCCTACTTTTCAGGAGAAGCTGTGCCGATCTCATGAAGGCTGCATGCCGCTGAGCTTCCCCCACCCTCCCAGGCATCCAGGTATATTATCAACGCTCCGACTTCCCCAGACAGCTGCGGCTCGCCATCACTGGGGGTCATGCAGCCTTGACAAGATCGGCACAGCTTCCCCTCAATGTTGTTGGCGCTCCCGTAGCGTCATCGGTCAGCGCCGGCAACTCAGCTCCGGGTTAGGAATCTCTAGCAATTACTACAGCTTATATCCGGCGTATAAGACGACCCCAGACTTTTGAGAAGATTTTCCTGTCTTCAAAAGTCATCTTATACGCCGGAAAATACGGTAATTGCTTCTTGGAAAAGCTCACGTCCTGTTCACTTCTCTTTTATGTCTTATGGGAGGGGCCAATCATCTGCAAGCTTTACTCCCAAGTCGACCCTGTTTCCTTAATTGTTCCTGTCCCCTGGCAACTCTGTGCATGCACACCCTGGGAACAGGCTCACGTTCTTCTTCTGCCTCGCTGATGTCAGACTCCGGAGACTCCAGAGGAGCAAAGAACTACCAGGTGGCTTTGGCCCCCTCTCTGTCTTCGAGCCCTCGTTTGAGCCTTCCCGGACTCCAGGACTGGCCCACATTCCTCCCCAACCTCCTCACTGTCCAAATCTGCTGTCAGCTCTGCTGGCCACTGGCGGGCCACAACAGTTGCAACAGCAATGAAAAATGAGACAGCTGGTCCTCAAAGTTGCAACCATTGCAGCATGCTCACAGTCACGTGATTAAGATTTAAGGGGCTTGGCAACTGGCACACGTTTTGGATGGTTACAGCATCCCACAGTCATGTGTTCGCCATTTGTGACTCACGGACGGTTTCTAACAAGCAAAGTCAATAGGGAAGCCAGTAGCTAGTTTGAGGTCAAATGATGTCACACTTAATGACCCATGGTGATTCTCTTAACGACCGCAGCTGGAACTGACATAAATCAGTGTGGTCATGTGACATTACACTTAATGAACACACTGCTTAGCAATGGAAGTGCCAATCCCAATTGCAGTCAGTAAGTGAGGGCTACCTATCTCCTCATATACATTGACATATCAAAATTATTAATGTAATTCAATTTATATGGTTACCAAAGAAATCTGGACAGTCATAACTTTAAAAATAATTTTAAAAATTCTAATAATAAAAATATTCAGAAAAAAAATGACAGAAGATATAGAGTGTATAAACACTTACGATATCAGAGTCAACATTCATTTCATAATAACAATTAGTAAATATTGTTGGCTCATTCATCGATGCCCAAGGGAACAACCGGATCTTCAAGGGTTTCCTTAAAGTAATCAAGATCCAAGTCATTCGGGATTTGGGGGTAAGATGGGGCACCTGCCGTTCCACAGGGCAGACACAACAATAGAGAAGGCATACTTCCTGGATGCTACAGAATGGCAGTATGTAATAGATGGGACATAGAATGTGTTAACCCTTCTGATATTATGGAGGAAATAGAAATGGATAATACTTCAACAATGCTGGACCTGTGTGGAGAGAACTAGAGCCTTGACTTCATTGCAATAATCCAAACGAAAAGTTGCCAAGGCATGAGTATCCAAGGACAGAACTTCCCAATCATGTACAACTGATGCATAAGATGGATTCATGCAAACAGCCTCCTAGCTACACATGTCATCAGCTATATTTTTAGTAGGAATCCTGAGTCCAAGAGGCTCCCTAGATTGCATCTAAGTTGTGGTAGGGGGTGGGTGGGAGAGATCTTCAGAATCCTGTGGTCCCCAAATCCACAGTCTTTCAGTCTTCCTAGAGTTGAACCTCAGCCTCTTTCTCCTCACCCATACAATCTCCAGACACTGAGATAGTACTTCCGCAGTGTCATTTGAGCAACCAGGAGCTAAAATGAACAGTTGGATATCATCAATTTACTGTTGATACCTAAGCCCACATGCCTGGGGTTTTTAAATGCAATTTTTAAAAATATACAGCATCAGAAGCATTTTGATAAAAAATAGTTGTAATATATACCCATCCAACAGATTATCTAATTGTTAAATATATTGCCTAAGCAAGCAAAAGAGAGAGAGTGAGCCAGTTTGATCTAATTGTTAAGGTGTTGGCCTAGGAAGTGGGAGACTGTGAATTCTAGTCCTTAGGCATGAAAAACCACCTGGGTGACTTTGAGCCCAGGTACACACACTCAGCCCAACTCACCTCATAGGATTGTTTTTTATGGGAAAAACAGGAGGAAGCAGGAATATTGGTATGTTTCCCCCCTTGAGTTGTATATGAAAAAACAACTATGGGTTAAAAAAAAATCTTTAAATAGCCAAATCAAAATAACCATCTAAGAACAACATATTAATATAAATTTCCAAAATGTATATTTGAAAAGGAAGAATCAAATTATGCATAGATTTGTCTATTAAGTTTCTGATATAGCTACATAATCAATTATATTTCAGGAGCTGCCTCCATTAAAACTAACAGCATCTCAGGTTTTTTTGAAAGTGCTAGGTTTCTGGTCCATATTGAGTATCCATTTTACAAGATGATTTAAAACTGCATCACGGCTCAATAAAAATACAAACCACGTAACACCTATTGCCAGTAATCCATGCTATACTATGTCTGAGGGAATAACTGATGCTACGATAATTGGGGGCATTGGTTGAAAAGCATAAATAAAGACCTGCTATTCTATCCTTTTACTCTCACCGTCAGGATCTCTATTTCAAGTATACCTACAACAACTTCTTGCATGCCCAGATAGAGGCCTGCCTTAGCAACATTTTCAGCCCCCTTGTTGGAGACGAAACAATAGAGAACCACTCGGAGCCCCACCCAGAGAGTCCAGTCATCCAACATGTAAGTTATGTGGGTTGTCTGTGGTTTCAAGGTCCTGTATCATTGATGAGAGAAGCAGTACTCTGCTTTGGTCCTGAATTCTGATGTTTGGGAATTGAAACGAGATAAATTGAAGGTTAGGATTATTTCATAGACTCTGAACCGTATATGGTAAGTATAAAGGGGGTGAGACAACTTTGAAATAATAACAAGAACAGGGGTGTCCTTGGTGCTGTCTGAGCTGGGTTGTTTTCTTGCAGACATTTCATTACCCAACTAGGTGATACCATCAATGATGCAAACCTCACTCCCTTCTAGCACTGATGATGTTACCTAGTTGGGTAATGAAACATCTGCAAGAAAACAACACAGCTCAGACAGCACCAAGGACACCACAGTTCAAATCTGAGCTACAAATATTCTCTTCTATTGGAGAGGTGAATGTCTAGCTTATTAAGCTGGAAGAAGTATCTAAGAAAGTGGTTAAAGGAAGACTCTCGGGAGTCTTCCTTTTTGTCTTTGGGCAGAAACCATCACCACCACTCTCAGCTTAGACTTTTGTGTTCATCTGATGAGCACTAGAAGCTTTTTAAAATAGCCATATAAAACCCTTCTAGTCTTTTATTGAGGTGTGAGCATTGGTGTCCCTGTAATTAGCAGGTATTGTATCAATTGTCTCATATTTTCTCCTTGTAGTTGCTGCAGAAATGTCGCTTAATCCAAAGAATTTTATCTGCCTGGGAGGAGAATGAACAGTCTCAGTAAGTAGTTACGGTTAAAGTTTAAGCATCCTGGTTAGATATTTCTCCTCTCTCCCTCCTCTTCCTTCAGAAAGAGTTCCAAGGACTTCTTCCGTATCTTGATCCTTCTTTGCTCCTTCCCTCATGCTTCAGACCCCTGTTGCTTAGTCTCTTCTACTCATGGTTTTGATGGAGGTATTTACTGGATTCTTTTCTTTCTTCACAAAACAGTTTCATTTGTTGTTCTCCAGATAGAGCTGAACTGTATTTTCCAGCATCTTTCAAATTGGCCCCGTTGGCTGGAGTTGCTGGGCATTGAAGTATTATCTGGAAGTCCTTTTCTCTTCCCTGCATGCAGATCAATCGGAATAGCTTCAACTCATGAGCTCCATAGAAGCACTAAAGTCTCCTTTCCTCTTGTCATTTGCTTGTTTCTTTTTTCAACCTACGCAAGTCATACCCACAGCAGCCACCAGCCTCCATTCCCTTTGTCTTCTCCTACAGATTGGATGGGGGAAGACGCAAGGGCTACATGGGGCACCTCACCCGGATTGCCAATGCCTTAGCTCAAGGTTCTGAGAAGTGGCCTCACTCAAATCTCATCAAGCAGCTCTTAAAAGGTAATGCGAGGAGCAGCTTCAGGGTGTGAAGATTATGTTCAGGATTAGCTAAAGTACCTTTTTTAGCTGCTGAAATTAGCTGCTTTTGGAAACTTTATAAGAGTTCGGTTCCTGCCTTTTAGGAGGGAAAAAATATGGGTTCCTGTTAAAAGTTTTGACGTGTGTCTAGAATGGAAGTAAGATCTACTGCTTAGAGAGGATGTTTTCAGCTGAGGTGGAGACAGTAGTAGGATAAAATATGGTTAATATTCTGTGTTCTGTAGTTTTACATCTTGAAAGGCTAGATTAAATTACTGAATGCATATAATTCTGCAAATGTTCTGTGTGTTTATATATGTGCAGTTTTGAAGTTGGGAAAATTGCTTATAGTCGTTTGGGGATTGAGAAAGAGGATTTGACCAAAAAAGTTAGAGGGGAGAAATGTATCAATTAACCCAAATGAATTTTCCTCAACTTTATAGGAAGGAGTACAACTCCAGAATCCCCCAATAGTGGGCTTGATTAATAGTTATTTTTCATACTTCCACTTGCTATGAACTTGCAAATTGCTGCACAATTATTTACTGACTGAAGTTAGAGTTAGTACCTAAATACATATAACAAGCTATACTACTTGTTAGTCAAAAAAAACATCATCTTACACTATATATCCAAAATACCTGTTAACCACAGGTGACTGGCTTCACACTAAGATAACTTTTTGATTTTGATTTAATGTACGGCATGAACGGTTTTGTCAATAAATCAAGGTTAAAATATGCCACGATTTTATGAAAGGACCTCCCTGGCTGTGTTCCTTAAACAAGGAAAAGGTTGCCTCATTGAAAAAGAATACTAATTCCTTTGAGGCTGTCTGGCTCCTAGTTACTATGGGATGCTATTTCTTCTGACACCACAGTGGACTAGCTCAGCAGTCCCCAACCCACAGGCCATGGCCCACTACTGAGCCATGAGCTTTTGGGAACCGGGCCGCAGAAGTGGCAGGTGAGCACAGGTATGCATCCTCAATTGTGCGAGCAGCATGCGTGTGTGTGTGTGCACTCTATTTGTGTGAGCGGCAGGCACGCATGCCCGTCACTCACACAAATGGAAATGAGCATGTGTCACTTGCTGGCCATACATGTAGAACTATCCCCTCTTCCGCCCCCTCCCACCCCTCAGTCCACAAAGGTTGGGGAGCTCTGAACTAGCTCATTCTTCAATCTATTTATTTGCCTTCTCCTTCCATTCCCCAGCTTTAGGCTACTTACATTTTCTGATTTTCAGAGATGCCTGAAGAAGACCAAGAACAATGGGAAAAATTTGTCTCGGGACCCTTATCAGAAACCAATAAGAAGAACACTGTGGATCTAGTCAGTTTTTCCTTTTTTATGCTTATTATTGTGTTCTAGACTTGGTTCTATATAAAATCTTTGGCAGAGTTATGAAAACCATTCCACCAGAGATAGAGATCTATCTTCTCTTCATGGAGGGAAGCATTTCCTAGTAATTTCACATTCCGGATGCTTTATATCTAAACTTTAATTCTGTCACAAGTTTTAGAGGTGGATTTCTTCAAATGGCTCAGCTTGGCTAGTGATCTTTGGGAATTTACAAGTGAACTCCATATTCGTATTTCTAAGAATGCATTATATTTCCTATATAGCCAGAGGATCAGTAATTTAAGTCAGCTGCAGCTATCACTGCTTCAGCGCTGGGTTCCTGGCATCTTTGTCATACTGTCCCATTCAAAATAGCCCATAGTGATCGAGAAGCTAGAACCCAGAGTCAAAGACACAGCTGACCAGAGGTGGGGAGCATTGTTTAGAAGAGGGTCTTGTTCAGCCTATCTGAGGATATGGGGCTCTGCTGAGAATTCAATATGTGGAGAATTAGAGCTTCTGTTAAGGCATATCTTGAAAACTGGGTAAATAATCTTTGCTTTATATTCACTAGTCTTTCAGAAAGAACCCTGTAACTAATTACTCTTTTCTTCTTCAGGTTAACATGCACAATCTTCACTCATCAAGTGATGATGATGAGAATGATCTCAAGGAGTTCAGCTTCCCTCAGGAGGCTGTTCTACAGCAGGCAAGTGGCCTTGTCCATTCCTATCAGGAGGCATTTGTACTCCATACCCTAATCACCTGTCTGCCATGTGCTTGTTTATTTAAGAACCAAGGGCAATATTTATAGCTCTATGGCTACGCGCCTAAAAACGTATTGCTTGCTCCAAAAGTCCTTGTAGTTATTTCCCAGTCCCTCTTTCTTTTCCTCTGCAGACATATGCTGTAATTAAGTAAATAATCAACACATCAATAACATATTTTTAACCTGAGAGATCAAGACTCCATGAGGGGTCTAGATTCTATATTTTGGTATGTTCCTTTCTGGCTGGCGTCCATACAGAATCCTTAGTTCCTCTGACAAACAGCCTCTCCTCTTTCAGAGGAATGTTCCATCTGTGTTATGAAAGTAGAATGCTTACGTAAGCAGCAGCGCCCACCTTGGAGACAGCAATATGTGTTCCAGCAGAAAGTTTCTGGAAAGATATTTATCCTGTTTCCCACATTTCTCAGCATAATCACCACCCGTCTTTGGATACATGGAGGCATGTAGAAAATCACAGTAACAAGCCGTAAATAAAATATTATAAAATCAACTCCTAAATAAAATAACACACACACCCCAAAATAAAATTATACAAAAGAAGAAAAGCCAGCAGTTAGCCCAGTCATTATGTTTCATTTTTATTATCTTTCTAACCGTTACATCTTGTGCTCAGGATCAAAATGTTGCTACTTGGAATGAGTCCAAGCCAGATGTTATCTGTTAGGATCTGTTGGAAAGTACATAGACCTATTCAGACAAAAGAATTTCCATACGTTCTTAGACACATCAGACCTAATAATCATCTGTTTTGACTTGCAACTGGCTATGTAAATTTAATTAATAAATACAATTCTCACACCACAGTTCCTTTTTGAGCTATTTATTATTCATGTTTATTTCCTATTATTACTTTTTTTTATAGGCTTTCGTAGGTTACCAAATGCAACAGATGACTTCATTCATTGACCACTTTGGTTTTCATGACGAAGAATTTGGCGAACAGGAAGAGAATGTCAAGTTAGTGATGTGCTCACATTCTCCCTTGCCTTTCTCCATGCTCTATTTCTAGGCTTCTTTTAACATGCTCTTTGGTGGCTGAGAATTGCTTTGCCTCCTGTGAGGACAATAGCATGGCACAACTGATTTTTGTTTACCCTGGAAAGGAAGCATGCTTTTAAGCAGGATCCAGAAGCAAGAATAAGGGTTTCTAAAGACCCACATATTAAATTATGTTCCTTTGGTCTGTGTATGCAAAGGGACATCTATCTGGTCTTAATCTCTGCTGATTTGTAGCTTCCTATAATTCACTTGTACGTTTATTTATGAGAATTAGATTATTTACCGAATACATTTCAGGAGCATTTGATTTGCATGTGCTTGCGCCTGGCAGTTTGTCATAGAATTACAAAGATGCATTGTCTTGCATCTTGCTTATTTGGTCATTGGTCCCAGTAAATAACCCATTGAAGATGTTAGATCAGCAATTCTCATCTGGAGCATCCTGACATTTTGAGCTATAACTGGATCCCCAGCCTTTTTGGATTTGTGAATGCCATTTTAAGAATATGTTGTAGACACTACAAGAATGCAATTGCTGGAGAGGAGTTATCCCATTCCCAAAATAGTCACAGGAGAGCATAATTATTTACAAAATAGGGATTTAAGTCATGGAATCAATCTGTGACCGAGACACATTCATGGAAATAGTGAATGCTCACAACCTGCACTTTGCTTTGTAACATTTTTAAAAATTAAATGAATTCTTTAAAATTCCATTTAAAAGCCTGACAGAGCAAAGAGCTTATTGTATGCCAAAGAAGATGCCTTTCTTGGAACCTGTGTCCCAACTGGCATGCTGGAAACCATAGGGCCTATAATTACATTTTAGTTAAGGATGTTTTTAAAAAGACAAAGGAATTCCTGCGGATTTTATTGCACTAATTTTTACTCTCCTAGTCGCTGACTACAGGGGGCGGTGCTCATTTCCATTTCAAGGACATTGAGCCAGCGCTGTCCAAAGACATTTCCTCAATCATGTGGCCAGCATGATGTCAAAGCATGTTGTTAATTTTGCTCTGAAGTGGTACCTATTTTATCTACTCATATTTGCATGCTTTCGAACTGCTAGGTTGGCAGGAGCTGAGGTGAGGACAGGAGTTCAACCTGTCACATGGTGTTTGGGTCTTGAACCTGGACTGCTGACTTTTCAACCAGAAGCCCAGCACCCAAACCGCTGAGCCACCATGCCACCCTAATGATGATAGCAGTCAGATAAAAATACCTGGGAAAACCTTATCTGGGGAAAGCTACCTAGGTGTTCATTCCACCTCATTGAGACCCATAAGCTAGTATTTGCTTGGCTTCTTTTGAGAATGTGAGAGGATTTAGATTATTTGAGTGGTGATGCTTCTATTTTTGCTTCTGTGTACAGACAGGATTCCATTTCATGAAATCTTTGTGTTTCTTGACCTCTCTGAAAGGAGGAATATGTTTTATTTATGTCTTATAAGAACATAACAGGAGCTTTATTTGAACAGACCAAAGACTTTCCTAGTCCAGCTTCGTATGGGCAGATAATTGCTTTGAGAAAGTCTGCAAGCAGGCAGAGAGGTTTCCTTTGAAGTTTTGGAAGCCAGGATGATTTGATTTTTGGAAATTGGATTTTATTGAATTAAAGCCCCCATCCCAAAGGCTCTGGATCCTAGCTTGCTTTGCTCAGCTTGCCAAATGACAGAGTCTTGCCTGGAAAAGAGGAGAATGTCTTGATTTATCAAGTCTTGTTGGCAACTAAATATTTGATGTTCTTAGCCAAGGCTGTCCAGTCATTCCTATTTTGCCAGTCTTGTTTTGTTAAGGCAGTTCCAGCAGGATGTTTGACCTGGGTGGCCTAATTATTGAAAGAGGGGGAGTTGGAGACGTTATTGGCAGGCACCTCAGTCCATCCCCAGGCAGTTTTTTTTCCCCCTTTCTCCAAGCCTCCTGACCTCATGTGTCTGCCTCTCTTTCTTTCTCTCCTTTTTCATTCTCTTTTTCTGCCTATGTGGCCTGCAGTGCTCACTTCCAACGGTTGAAAAGGTAAATGCCTAATGCGCTGCGCTTCTTTTTTAAATACAAAGATGAGGCCAACAACACACACACACACACACACACACACATATGGAAAAGATAGTCAAGCAACGAATCAGCACACACCTAGAAGCAAGCAAAGTAATAACCAAAAGCCAACATGGGTTTGTCAAAAACAGACCATGCCAGACTAATCTTATTGCATTCTTTGACAAAGTGACAAAATTAGTGGACCAGAGAAATGCTGTCGATATAATTTACTTGGACTTCAGTAAGGCATTTGATAAAGTAGACCATAACCTACTACTAGATAAAGTAGAAAAATGTGCGTTCGACAGTATCATCACCAGATGGATTCGTAACTGGCTGACCAACCACGCTCAATGTGTAGTCCTCAATGGAACTGCATCTACATGGAGGGAAGTATCCAGTGGGGTACCCCAGGGCTCTGTTTTATGCCCAGTACTCTTCAACATCTTCATCAATGATTTGGACGAGGGGATTGATGGGGAACTCATCAAATTTGCAGGCGACATCAAGCTAGCAGGAATAGCCAACACTCCAGAAGATAGGCTTAAGATACAGAAGGATCTTGACAGACTTGAACATTGGGCGTTATCTAACAAAATGAAATTGAACGGTGAAACAACTAAAGTTATCCATTTAGGCAAGAAAAACAAAATGCACAGGTACAATATACGTGGTACCTCGCTCAATAGTAGTAACTCAGAGAGGGAGCTTGGAGTTCCAGTGGACAATCACTTAAATATGAGCTAGCAGTTTGCTGCAGCTGCCAAAAAAGCCAGTGCAGTTCTAGGCTGCACTATAACAGAGGGATAGAATCAAGATCATGTGAAGTGTTAATACCATTTTATAATGCCCTGGTAAAGCCACACTTAGAATACTGCATCCAGTTTTGGTCATCATGATGTAAAAAAGATATGGAGACTCTAGAAAGAGTGTAGAGAAGAGCAACAAAGATGATTAGGGGACCGGAGGCTAAAACATATGAAGAGCGGTTGCAGGAACTGGGTATGTCTAGTTTAATGAAAAGAAGGACCAGGGGTGACATGATTGCAGTGTTCCAATATCTCAGGGGTTGCCACAAAGACGAGGGAGTCAAGCTATTCTCCAAAGCACCTGAGGGCAGGACAAGAAGCAATGGCTGGAAACTAATCAAGGAAAGAAGCAACCTAGAACTAAGGAGAAATTTCCTGACAGTTAGAACAATTAATCAGTGGAATGGCTTGCCTCCGGAGGTTGTGAATGCTCCAACACTGGAAGTTTTTAAGAAGATATTGGATAACCATTTGTCTGAAGTGGTGTAAGGTTTCTGCCATCTGCTTCTTAAGAAATAAAATTAAATGAAACTGATCAACACTGTAGCAGTGCTTGGTATGTGACTTGGAAAGCTGGTTCAAATGCTTGTTGAACAAGACAGAACATGGTTTGGGCTCTGTAGCCACTTTCTTTGGGCTTGGGTATGAATCTGTTCTGTGGCATTTGTTGAACAGCTTCCCTTTCAATGACAGGTGGCCGTACTAAGCTAACCTTGGCTTCTCTCAATAAGCTAAGCAGGGTCAGACCTGGCTAAATGAGAGACCACGAGGAAATTCCAGAATTTAGACTAGGTTTGCAAAGTAAAAAGAGCTTCCAGAAGAATATAGTGGTCAATCATATCCATTCCTCAACTCAAAGGAGACTTCATCTTTACTTTATTAAAATGCTTCTTAATATAAGCAATAGCCTTCACAAGTCAGTGAACAATTCTAAAATAAAGCTAATGCAATAAACTCTTTAATGTATATATATTGAAAATAAAGAATAAAAATTGAGCTAGTGCAAAGCAGTTGGTAAACAGAGTTTGAAATACATTGTGTAGCATTGAAAATTCCATATAGAAAATGAAAAACTAAAAACACACCTGTAAGTCTGTGGCCCATATGGAAAATGGGCTGCCAGTTTAAATTTGTTGCAGGAAGACAGATAATATATTAACAAGAAAGAATTTTCTGAAAAAGAGATGATAGTGAAGTATATGAGAACTAAGAATCCTGTCTGGGAGGGAGACTGTCCGTTGAATGCTGTTATTAGGAGTAGTGTTACGTTTATTAAATAGTGGAAAGAATCCACATAGCAGAAATGTAGCTAAGATGAAATCACAAACCAAACTGAAAACTATCCTTTCTCTATTAGCTTTATTGTTTTAGTGACCTTGGACAGGATACTTTTGTTTCCTTTGCATAACAGAGATAACTACTGATTTATGTAGAATGGTTTCAACTCTCCCTAAAGTACTTTGGAAATGGGAATTTTACTAAAGAGTTTAGGAAAAAGAAGGGGGATAAATTCCCATTTGAGCACAGCAGATGAACCCTTCTTCCACTCTTTTTTCCCAAGCTAGGCTTGTACTGTTCCCATTTTACAATGCAGTCCTGATTTCTGATCTTCACCATAGTTTTCACTTTTTGTTTGTTTGTTTCAGTGCTCCCTTTGACAAAACGGCCAACATCACCTTCTCACTGAATGCAGATGATGACAGTGTAAGTGTCATTCCTTGACCTACCTCACAGGGTTGTTTCTTGAGGGGGAAAACAGGAGGAATGAATATCAAACATGTCTGCCACTTTGTCTTTAAATTTAAAAAGGCAGGATAAAAACGTACAGATTGTCCTCCCCTAACAACCCTAATTTGGATTGGGATTTCCATTGCTAAATGAAGCAGTTGTTAGATGAAATAACACGGGGCTTCGCCACTCAGCAACAACAGTCCTGACTGCAATCAATAGGCAAAGACTTCATAGTCTATGGAGATTCTCAGTCATCGAGGTCATGGTTGTCCCAAAGGTGCTTTTTCAGGAGGCAACTGGACTTTCTTGTCCACACCCGTTTGCACTACTCAGGTGACCCTGAGGACACAAATAAATCTCCAAGTGGCCTCAACAACTCTCTAAAAGATTGTAAATGACCAGCTGTCATTATAAATCCTTCCATTCCCTACCATCCAGTCAGAGCTGAAGAAGCTTCTTGGATGAAATGTCTTCAAAGAAAAAACAAGGAAGTCCAGCTGCCTCCTGAAAAAGCACCTTTTGGGACAACTATGACCTCACAGTTCTCTTGCCAGCACAAATTTTCTGAGTCTGTCCCATTGTCTCCTCCCCAGCTGGTTCTGGGTAAGCTCCCTTTGGCAGGTGAGACTACACTACTCAGCTGCGCTCTTATTGAACTCCCCTCTCCTGCCTGTCTCCCCCTTACCTCTGTCCTTTTGGCCGCCTTGCACTCCACCAGCTGTCCTACGCCTGCCATCCCCAGCTGACCTGTGCTGTCTTGCTCCTCCCACTGCTGGTCCAGGATCCATTCACTCTGTGAAGGCATGATCTCTCAGGATACGTCTGGTCCTGACGCATCTGCTGGAGCCTCATCTGCTGAAGAAGGTTGCTCACTGGGCCCAGCTGGGGAAAAGATAGCAGGACTAAGGAGGCAGGGTGGCAGCACAGGCAGCGGCTCCATAGGTGATGGCGGTGGCTATCTGCATTGTGCAGGGTCTCATCAGCAGCGGGAGGAAGAGGATGGCAAATGTCAGCTGAGGGTGGCAGAAATAGGCAGCAATGATTCAGTGATTTGGGGGTGGGGGGTTGCAACGGCTGTAACTTTGAGGACCGGTGATAACTGCCATTTGTTCAGCACCATCGTAACTTCAAATAGTCATTTAATAGATGGTCATTAAAGTGAGCACAACCTGTAACAGCAACAAAGAGAACAACTGTATCTATTATCCTTTCTAAATTTCGCCACTGCTCTGATCTGTCTCTGCTTTCCACTTCCCTGCAGCCCAATGCCAACCTTTTTGACATCTGCTACAAGGAGCGAATTCAGCAATTTGATGATGATGAAGAGGCTGATGGGTCTGATGGGGAGGACATCTGGCAGGAGAAGGAGAGGACTATCACTTCGGGTACCTCACCGTCTATGACAGTCAGGTAGGGGAGAATCCATTGTATTAGCTTCCATCAGCACACTTTGGGCCAAGGGTTCCCCCCCACTTTCTTTTTTTCTTTTCTTAAATACATGTCTTCTGGTAAATAATTCATGCTTTTACTTTCAAAGAGTCACCACTATGCTTGGTTTATTGTGGTTAAATCATCTTCCTTATTTTTATCTTAAGCTAGCGCATGCTTCTCCTGTTTTTATCTTGCATGAAGTACATATGCCTTGATGGTTTCTGCCCTGTTGTTCCATTGCCTTTGCATGCACACATCTCATTTTATGAATATGTTTTGCCTCTTTAGGTCAATCCTTTCCTCCTCAGTCTTTGGTTAGACTGGGTGAAGAATTATGCAAAATGAAATCAATCAGGGATGCGAACTAGATAAAAATAGTGCACGCTAAGATAATAAATTTATTATCTTGCTGGGAAGATGTTTTTCTTGCTGGAGGTGTGGGAGGCAGATGCAGGCAGCCTCCTTCCCAGGATCCTTGAAGGTTTTCCACAAGAGGTTTCCATTTTACAGGGATGTTCTTTCCATTCTGTTTCCCTTATTAATCAAGCAGAGGGAAAACCTCCTTTATCATGTTTACCAGTAAACTGTAGGTCATATTTAGACCAAGCCCGAAGAGTGCTTCTTGGGTCCTGTCACACATTCTTGCATGCTGGGGCCTTGTCAGCTGCCCTCTTCTGCAAAATGGGAATGAGCAAATAAAGCTAGACCGGATGACATGAATAGTGTTTAGCATAGCTTAAAGTGCTTAATAATACATAAGACTATTCTTAGTAGCCGTGAAATTGAAGCTGAAGATGATTCAGTGTGCAATATCAGCTTCTCTGTTCAAGGTCCAGACTTTTAGCTCTTATTACTCTCAACTGCATATCTTTCCTCCCTTGAAAATTCTCCCCATTCAAAAAACAAAAATAGACATTCAGTTTTGGAAGCCCTTTTCCCCCTTCTCAAGTATATCTAATCTGATAAATATAGCACTTGCTGTTTCCTATTTTCAAATGGAATTTGTATCACTGAAAGGAGATAATTTAATTTTTAAACTCTAGTTTGAGCTTTTTCCTACATCTGATAATACTTCCTCCCTTGCCATTATTGTCACATGCAATAATCTTTTGGGGCCACTCTTTGCTGTCAGCCACAATTGTGTGATGCTTGGCTCCAGAATTTCCTATTATGGCTGTTTCCTTGAATTTTGTTGGTTAATCCTGTAGACCTTCTGTAATAATCTGAAGCAGTTAAATCTTTGTGTTAGATTATTCTTTCTTCCCTATTAGCTATAGAAGGGACATGCAACCTTCTGTTACCGTGGTGGGTGGGAGGGTTTATTTTTAATGTTGTACGCTGCCAGAGTCACCTGTGTGTGAGTTTGGGCAGCCATACAAATTTGTTTAATAAATATATATATATATCTAGGGAATGCATTTGCATTTTCAGAATCAATTTGGGCTCCAAGGGTCATAAGAATAGAGCAGAGCAGAATGGAACAGAACAGAACAGAATCAGAGTTGGAAAGGACCTTGGAGGTCTTCTAGTCCTACCCCCTGCTCAGGCAGAAAACCCTATACTATTTCAGACAAACGGTTGTCCAATCTCCTCTTAAAAACTTCCATTGTTGGAGCAGCCACAGCTTCTGGAGGCAAGCCGTTCCACTGATTAATTGTTCTAACTGTCAGGAAATTTCTCCTTAGTTCCAGGTTGCTTCTCTCCTTGATTAGTTTCCACCCATTGCTTCTTGTCCTGCACTCAGGTGCTTTGGAGAATAGTTTGACTCCCTCTTCTTTGTTGCAGCCCCTGGGATAATTGGAAAACTGCTATCCCTTTCTGGATTCAACATCTTTTTTACATCGTGGCAACCAAAAGTTGATGCAGTATTCCAAGTGTGGCCTTACCAAGGCATTATAAAGTGGTATTAACACTTCAGGTGCTCTTGGTTCTATCCGTCTGTTATAGTGCAGCCTTGAACTGCATTGGCTTTTTTGGCAGGAGCAGCACACTACTAGCTCATATTTAAATGATTGTCCACTAGGACTCTTAAGCTCCCTCTCACAGTTACTACTGTTGAGCAAAGTACCACCTCTACTATACCTGTGCATTTGTTTTTTCTTGCCTAAATGGAGAACCTTACTTTTTTCACCAATTTCATTTCGTTAGATAGCACCCAATGTTAAAGTCTGTCAAGATCCTTCTGTATCTTAAACCTATCTTCTAGAGTAAGATAGGATTAAAATACAGATTGGGATTGAGATTGGGATTGATAATGTAATGATGCTACTATTATAGAGTTCAGCACTTCTAATTGCTTAAAACCACTTTCAGTGGTCTTTAGAGGAGGAAATTGGTACATTATACTCTGTTAAATGGACCAGTAGCTTGCTTCTATGGCTATATTTATACATGGAATTAAGCCACAATTTGTTGAGCAAGCGTTAGCAGATTGGCTCACATATATTAATCCAACACCAAACTAAACACATTATATTGTGATGTGCAGCTGCAGAAAAGGGAGTCCACTGGAGTAGAGCAGGTTATAGGCAAGTGTGGAATTTATTTATTCAGCATATGTCATATCATACATGGACTGGCAATATATATTAACATTTCACCTAGATTAGTAGAACACAATAAAACATAAACGTTTAAGAAGATCTGTGTTCAAATACCAATGTCTAGGTCATCTAACCATTAAACCATCTATATGAAAAAAAAATCAGATACTGGACTGGTATTTGCCCTTAGCTTATCGCAAGTGTGGAATAACTCTTATTTTATCTGATTTTCTCTCCCTTTTACAGAAGACTTGGTAGCACAGATAGTGAAGATAGTGAAGACTCAGAAGGTGAAGGGGGTGAGGAAGAGGATCCTGGTGGGGGAGATGGAGAGGCCATCCCTGTCAGTAATGGCTGTGGTGAACAAATGGAAGCGGAAAGGACATTAGGAGGTCAGAACTCAGAGATTGGGTTGTTGGGGTTGGTTGATAAGCATTGAAACAGGCAAGCTGCTATCTGCTTGTTTGGGCATCCTTTAATAATGGGGAATAAATTCCTCTAGGAAGTAAGGTAAGGTTGTTCCTGATGTTGCTGCCACCAGCAATCCTTTTTCTGATTTGAAACTGTTGTGCTTATTTTCGTAATGAGACCTAATGGAATAGAGGGGAAAATCTAAACAGGAGCAGTCCATGGTGTAATATGTAGGAACAAGAATGAAATAGCATTTATCCCCTTTAAAAATGAGTTCTGAAATAAGCATTACACTACATCGAATAAAGTAACATGTTTGTCATTAGTAAAGAGTGCTTCAACTTGGATAAGACTTGCCTTATAGGAAAGATGAGTGGCATAAAAAATTAATAAAGAAATCTAGGATTTGAAATATTTTTTGCCAGATAATTTTCTAGAAAATAACCAGGTTTGGGGGGAGAGGGGGGGTTGAATAGTTGTTCACTTTTGCTGAGAGTTACAATTTTACATTATACAATACATACTTTATTGTGGTCATAGACCAAAAGAAGACAATTTTACATTATTTTCAAGGAGTATTATCCTAGCCAAACTAGCAACTTGGCTCTTACAGTTTCATTCTTCTGTCAATAGCTCTGACTTTCTTTGGCTGAAGATGCTATTATTTATGCCACAAGACATATACTTGGCAATGGCAGAGAGCTTCATTCTCACATGTTCTTCCATGCAAATCTGCTGATTTGCAGTCTTCTAGTTGAATCCTTAGAACTGTAGGCCTCTCTTTTTTAATCTTCTCCTTCATCAGGAATGTAGCTTAATTCTGGTTTAAAATTCTTGGGAGCAAAAGTTCCAAGTTTACCCAGTTATAGCTACCTGCTTCTTATGCAATACTCATGAATATATTACAAATGAAAAAAGGAGGGACAACTGGATCTAATACCACTGGTATTAGAGGAGAAATGACATTATGGCGCAATAAAAGAAAAATTAAAACATTCCTTGAAAAACTACCAAAGTGAGGTTTTCTCCATAGTACCTATTGTCAAATCACCTGATTTATGAACCAACCCCCAAGATATTGTTGAACTTAAGCTCCCAGCTTCCTCATTTTTGGTCATGTTTCCCAGGATTGCTAGGAATTAACTTTTAGCAACAGTAGGAGTACCACATTTTTTCACCATTATTTATTTCATGGCTAGGAAATAATTTTCTTGAAAGTAAAAGTCTTTTGGCATAAAAAATAATTGGTTCTTTAGTTGAGAAAAGGTGATCTAGATTAGGTCTGATCATCTTCTCAATCTCTGGACATTATTGGTATAATTGAAGAATGAATAATAATGTAAGGAAATGCTGAATAAAAAAATACCTCTTTTCCCACATTGCACCAAGATTTGACTTATACCAAGATCTTGCCAAATAGCCTAGTTTGTTAGGTTATTTGCACATAATTGTGTGTCTTGAAACTCTTCTTTTGAAATATGCCTTCCGTTTTTGGCATCTTGAGAGTCAAGAAAACATAAAAGCACAGAAATTTATGGTTACAGGTTCAAGACAAAACTTGGATTTTAGAACAAACTTGGTTTGATTTGGGATTTCATCCTAACCTGTATCCATATACTTTGACTTACATGTACTCAATTGGGGAAACCTTCATTTTCATTATGCCAAAGAGAAATCAGCAGTTGTGGTAGGGTTGCACCCAGCTTTCCCCAACCAGCTGTTCTCCTGATGTATTGAGACTTCAAGTCCCAACATTTCCATCCAATAATCCCAGTAACTTCTGAATATTGAGCTATGTTAACCCAGCACATCTGATGAGCAATCGATTGGGGGAGACTATTATAACAGTTACAGGAACATGAAATAGAGCTAGTTATCTCCTGTAGTACGTTCCAGCACCAGATAAGTATCTCCTGTGCAAATGTGATCTTTCCTAGATCCTAGCTGGGCAGACAGATCTGATCTGTCTTCAAAGTCTACGAAATCCTCACAACTGGTGGCAGCTGATACAGGAGCAGCAGTGTGGGACCAATCTAACTCAGGTGCCTCCTGCTCTGGCAAAGACGAGAATTGGGCCTCCTTTCCAGAACCCACTGTACAGCAAGAGAGGTGAGGCTTTGGAATGCTTAAACGTTTAGTCATTTGGGGATTGAAGGGAACATCAATTAGACTCTGAGCCCTGTCTTTCAGGGATTGGGGCTTTCAGGCCCTTCTGTGTGCCTATGTTGGAAGCAAAGTGAATGTTAAAAGGTAAAATGGATAAATCTTACAGGGGCTTAAATTATCCCATTTCTTGCCACCACCACCCCACACACTATAGTTGAATTGCTGGGCAACATCATTTTGCCATCAAGTTTTGGTGATAGAATCAAGAAGTGCACTGGAAGCTGAAGATTGCCATTGATCAGATTGTGCTCATTTCTGCTACAGTTAGGGGTAGGGGTAGGGTCCAGCCCAAACAGAAGCGATGAGAAGAGGAGCTTGGAGGAGAAATAACAAATTCAGTGGCTCACACTGGAGTCTACACAGTCAATTTAAAGCAGCCAAGGAAGGAATTTTTAGACTTTTTACTCCTTTGGTTGTCTATGGGGATTCTCAGTCATCTGGGTCATGGTTGTCTCAAAGGTGCTTTTTCAAGAGGCAACTGGACTTCCTTGTTTTTCTTTGAAGACATTTCGCTTCTCATAGAAGAAGCTTCTTCAGCTTCAGGTTTTCAGGACATGTTGTTTGGTCACAGAGTCAACTAGATACTTAGAGCTGGCATTTTTATCCACCTATCTCAAGTCCTTCCCAAGGAGAAGGGGTAAGACAGATGTTGTGGTTATTAATATTAAGGGCATCATCTTAGGATATAAGCTCTTCCAAGTAAAACATTTTGCAATTGATTGATGGTAATTTTGTCAATTATTATTTTGTTTTGCTAGTTCTTCTAAAATGCTCACAGAGCCAGCCATCCTCTCTCAGGAAGTGGCACAAAATAATGGATCCCAAATAAAAGGTGAGCATCGTTTCTTCAGAAACGGCTTTATTGTATGCAAAATCAATGTAATTTATTCATACAAAACTACTGAAAAGTACATACGTACTGGGACAAAAATGAGTACATATGAATTTTCAGTTCATATTTTCGAAGGGATAAATATAAAGACAGGTGTTGAAGTGATCAAAGCTAACAATCTCAAGAGAATAAGAATCTCAGCAAAGCCAACAGTCAATTCACTCAATCTATCATATTGCTTTTGTACAAATAAACACCGCAGGGTTGTTTTTTTTAATCCTTCTGTCAGCAGAGCTGGAAAAGACAAAACAACAACACAAAAGTAGAGAAATATTTCAGGAAGATTTTAGTTTGGGGACTTTAGTTTATGAAAAATTATCTCCAGTGAGGCTGTGCTAAAGGTGAATTGAGTCCAAGGAGGGTGTGCTAAAGGAGTATTGAGAAAATTGATGCCATCTTCCATAATACTAAAACTATAAGATAATCTAACTAAGATGAAGGTTGGGAAGTTCTGAACAGATGTTAACAAATATTATTTTCTTCACATACAGCATAATGACACTATGGAATTTGCTACCACTAATGTAGACTTAGTTGGCAATTTAGACTGCTACTGGGTATAAAGTTCCCAACAGTAGCTAATCATAATATTACCTCCAGCATCAAATACTATATGCCCTTACATATTAGTTGCGATGGAAAATAAAAATGTGTAGAGAGTAAGGAAAACTACTTTGTCAGAAATGTTCAGGATCCATTATCTAGACTGAAACCATTTTTAAGTCTAGAACCGCAAGATAACAATCGGAAGTGGCTTGGGGAGATGCCTCCCTATTTCGCTGACCTATAACAAAGAAGGAGATGTACAGCACAATCAGATTCAATTTTTTTTTTTGTTATAACTGATCTCAATAAAAGTAGCTTTAGCATTCCTATAGAGTTGATTTTCTGATCTGGTCTGTGGTTTATTTGTGGGCTTCCATTGAGCACTGTGGAAACTGAAACCTGAATTAAATTCAGCACAGCTCTTTGTGTGTTCTAATGAAAATTGCACGTGTAATTTCTGCACGTTGATGCAGAAAGTTAGTATAATGCAAATATAATGGAAATGAACCAGATTTGCTTAAGTCCTAAGTACGGTGGCCAGAGGTGATGTCTTAATATAAAATGTTTCCTATAATTTCCCATTCTGTTGATAAAGAGTGTCAGCCATAATGGTGGCATACCTCTGTGCTGATACTCCCCAATGCTGAGTGGAATCCTTGCTTCCTGGTAATGGTACAGAGGGAGTGTGGTACCCAGAAGAGTTGCTATATAGCAGCCTATCAGAAGGAGCCTTCCCCCCCCAAGTTTTGGACCGAAAAACACGGGGACTATTTCTCCCTCTTTCTTCTTTGCCTTGTTCATCCTTTCATTCCAGCAGCTACCACAGGAGGGCCATCTTGCTCTTGACAATAGCCTTGCCTTCCCGAAGACCATCTCAGCCTTCTCCAGTCTTTCTGCCCCACCATTTCTTTTCCTTCACACATTCAGACCCCCATATTTATATTCAACCTTGACAGGTGTCTGTTCCCTCTGAAAATGGTCTTCACAAATATTATAAGAGAGCAGCAACATGCCACATCAAAATAAAATCTATTCCGTAATAAATAACACAGTGTTTGGGAGTAGTGGATCCATTTTGCAGAAACTCCTAGGACCATATGAGAACTTTGGTTTGTTTGTTTTTTTGAAAAAAATGTTTTTTTTAAATTTTAAAACAAAAACTAACATAAAACCATCATCATTCCAAACAATTACAGACAGTGTGTCGTTAACATTCTTTTGTGCTCAATCTCATCTTCAAAATATCAATATATGACAAAGGCTTATTTCCCATGAAAAAGAACTTCACATATTTTATCTTTACATCTATTTCATATTTCATCTCCATAGTTTATTATCTATCCATTGATAAAACAAATCCCATATCAAATAATATTGTTTATCTTCCTGTTCTCTCATTTCAAATGTCAATTTACTCATTTCAGCATAGTCCAACATTTTCTTAATGACTTCATCATCAGTAGGTATCTTCTCTCCTTTCCAGTTTTTAGCAAATACAATTCTAGCCGCTGTTAAAACATTCACAATTAAATATTGCAATTCTCTACTATATGTCTCTGGTAAAATCCCTAATAAAAATATCTCTGGTTTAAAATCAATATGTATCATTTTTTCCAACCATGTGTGTATCTTAGTCCAATATCTCTTAGTTTCTACACATGTCCACCACATATGGTAATATGATCCTGGAGTCTGATGACATTTCCAACATTTCTCCGATTTATTCTTGAACATTCTGGCTAACCTCGTCGGAGGTAAATGCCACCTGTAAAACATCTTATACAAATTCTCCTTATATGCCGTAAACATTGTCATTTTATAATTATGTTACCACAATTTTTGCCATTTCTCTAAATCAATACCATGACCAAAATTTTTCCCCCATGCTATCATTGATTCTTTAACTTGTTCTTCTTCCAATTTTACCTCTAACAAATGTCCATATAATTTTTTAATTACATAATCATCAGAACCCATTAAAATCTTATCTAAATTAGTCAGAACATTATAAAAACCTTCTTGTTTAAGATCTTCTTCATATCTAGAACGTATTTGCATATATGAAAACCAATCTATTTTACATCCCTGATCTTCTAGTTCTTGCTTTAATTTAAGTTCACCCTTTTCATCCAATAATTCACTATATCTAACAACTTGTTCCCTTTTAAATACTACAGAATATGAAAATGCTTCAATTGTAGATAGCCAGACTGGAATCTTCAAATAATATTGTTTTTTAATCTTCTCCCAGTTAAACAATAAAGCTTCCCATATCTGATGTCTTCTAAAGTACCCCTGTATTTTTGTTCCTTTATACCATAAAAAAGCATGCCACCCCATTAACAAATCATGTCCTTCTAAATTCAATAATCTAGTATTTCTCAAAGTTATCCATTCTTTAATCCACATCAAACTTGCTGCTTGATAATAAAGTTCCAAATTAGGTAGACCAAAACCACCCCTCATTTTAGCATCTTGTAACAACTTTAATTTTATCCTCGCCTTCTTTTCCTGCCAAATATATTTCAGCATCATTTTATTCAAATCTTCAAAAAATTCCTTACCCAACCTGATTGGAATTGTCTGGAATAAATACAAAATTCTAGGCAAAATATCTTAATAGTTGAGATCCTACCAATCAAAGAAAGCTGCAGATTTCCCCATTTCGCCAAATCTGTCCCTATCTGTTGCTTAAGCTTGTTATAATTATTTTCTTTAAGTGTACTACATCTTGCAGTCAGATATATCCCCAAATATTTTACCTTATTTGTGACCTGCATCTTTGATATCTCTACCAGTTCTTCTTTTTGCTTTGTCAGCATATTTTTAGTCACGATGTTCGTTTTATCTTTATTAATTTTCAAGCCTGCTACATTCCCAAACTCTCCAATATTTTCTATCAATTTATTTATTGATGTTAGTGGTTCTTCAATAATAAAGACCAGGTCATCTGCAAATGCTTGCAATTTATATTCTTCTTTTTGAATTTTCATGCCTTTTATATCTTTTTCTTCTCTAATATTTCTGTTTAAAACTTCTAATGTCAATATAAACAACAGTGGGGACACTGAACATCCTTGTCTAGTACCTTTTTCTATCTCAATAGAATCAGTCAATTCTCCATTTATCATTACTTTTGCCGTTTGCTTAAAATATATAGCTTCAATTGCCTGAATAAATTTCCTACCGAAGCCCATCTCTTCTATTTGAAGCGTCATAAATTGCCAATTTACATTGTCAAAAGCTTGTTGTGCATCTAAGAATATCAAAACCAACTGTTTTTCAGGATGTGCTTCATAATATTCTAAAGTATCCAGAATTATTCTAATATTGTCTCTAATCTGTCTTTTTGGAAGAAATCCATTTTGATCTGTGTATGTAAAATTGTTTAAATATCTCTTAAGTCTTTCTGCCAATATTGAAGCAAAAATTTTATAATCTGAATTTAGCAGGGATATAGGTCCATAGTTTTTGATTTGTTGTGGGTCTGTATCTTCCTTGTGAATCAATGTGATATATGGCTCAGTCCATGACTTGGGTATCTTCTTCATCATCACTTTATTCATAATTTCCAATAGTGGAATACTTAGAGATTCTTGTAAAGTCCTGTAATATTCTGCAGGTAAACCATCTGGTCCTGGTGCCTTTCCATTCTTTTGCTTCTTAATTGCCTCTGTTAACTCCATCATTGTTATGTTCCCCTCTAACATCTCCTCAATGTCTTTGGGAATCCGAGGTAATTTTGCTTTTTGTAAATATCTTACCACATTTTCCTCCTCTATCTTCTCTCTGTTATAAAGTTGTCTATAATATTCTTGTATTATTTTCCCCATCTCTTTATTTCCAAATTTATTTTGCCCTTGATCATCAATTAATTGTGTTGTTTTTCTTGATTCTCTTTCTTTTTTCAACTTATATGCTAGACATCTTCCTGGTTTATTCGCATTTTCAAAGTAATTCTGTTTAGTGCTTCTAATTTTTTGGGCTAATTCTTCTTTCTCCAGTAAGTCCATTTTATGCTTTATTACGTTCATTTTCACTTTTACATCTTTCTTATATGGACGTTTCTGGAGTTCCTTTTCAAATCTCTTGTAGTCATCTGTCAGTATTTTAAATGTTTGTCTTTTCTTCAAATTTCTTTTCCTTGTATAATCCATTATTAAGCCTCTAGCGTAGCTTTCATTGTGTACCAAAGATTTTGTGTCAATGTGTCTTCTTTCTTATTCTCCTTAAAGAAAAAAGCCAACTCTCTCCATTTTCTGTACAAAGTCTTTCTCTTTTAATATTGTATTATTTAGAGTCCATCTGGATTTTCTTTTTTGTCCTTTCCAAGTAGCTATCATAGGATTGTGGTCTGCCCATATATTTGTTTCTATTTCTACTTGTTCAATATTCAAAGTCAAATCCATAGTTATCCATATCATATCCAATCTAGACCAAGATGCATGTCTATCAAAATAAAAAGCATATTGTCTGTTTTTTCCATTTCTATCTCTCCATACATCTTTCAAATTTATTTCTTCTATCATCTTGAAAAAGGAATTCGGTAGTATTTTTCTACTATGTCTTACTATTTTATGTGTTTTATAGTCCAAATTTTCATCCACTATTCCATTAAAATCTCCCATCATACATATATTGTCATATTCCATTTCAATTATTTTCATATGCAATTTTCTATAAAAGTCACTTTGATTGTTGTTTGGAGCATATATTGCAACCAAGAGAATTTTCTTATTATTATTAATTATCTCCACCATCAATATTCTACCTTCTGTGTCCGCATATATTTGCTCAGCTGGTATTGCATTTCTAATATATAAAACCACTCCTCTCTTTTTACATTGTGACAATGATAGGAAAGTTCTTCCAAGTTTTCGTTGTATCAACAATTGTTCATGTTGTTTTCTAATATGTACTTCTTGTAGACAAATTATATCAAATTTTAATTTCTCTAATTTATGAAAGACTTTTCTTTTAACAGCTGAGTTAAGTCCATTTATATTTATTGAAATTAATTTTCTTTCTTCCATATTTATACTTTATATGTAGGTTTTGTTGCTCTAGTTGATCTTACTTCACGTTGTTCCTTGTATTCCACAATCCCTCCTACAGCGCCTTCTCCTGCTTTAATCATTGCCAGCTCCTCTTCTCTGAATTCTACTGGCACTACTGTTGTTTGAGTTTCAACTTCCTTCTCTTTAAGAAAATCTTCATAAAAAGTTTTTGCTTTATCAATTGTATCCAGTCTATATCTTTGAAGTTGCCATGTTAAAATTAACCCTTCCGGTATCAACCATCTATAATTTACTCCTTTTTGTAGTAATATTTTAGTCAAGAATTTATATTCTCTTCTCATGTCTCTCACTTTTCTTGGTATTTGTTTCAAAACCACCACTTTTTTCTCCTTGTATTTCAAAGTTTTTTCTCTAGCCGCCTGGAGTATTTGTGCTTTAATCAATTTCTTGGTAAATCTTATGTGTACTTCTCGTGGCAGCTTATTACGCATTGCATATCTAGTATACACTCGATATATCTCATCCACACCATCCATCATCTTCTCCTTAGTGATTTCTAGAGCTTCGGCCAGCATTGGAATCATAATATCTGCCAAATTCTCTCCCTTTTCTTCTTCCACATTTTGAAATCTAAGATAGAATTCTGCTTTATCCATTTCCCATCCAATTAGTCCACTCTTTTCTCATTCAACCACTCCCAACCTATTATCTATGTCTTTCATTTTTTCCTCTTTTTGATAGTCCCTTTTCTCTAGTTTTTGTAGCCTTTCTTCATATTTCGACATTGTTTGCTGAATACTGACCACTTTTTCATCAGTCTTAAGTAGTAGTTGTTCCATCCTTTGAACTTTTTCATCTGTCTTAAATAGTTGTTGTTCCATGCTTTGGACTGTTTGAAGAATCAATTGTATCGACGTATCTTTCTCTTTATCCTTCTATTTCTCTTGCTGAAGCATCGCCTGGATTGTTTGTTGTCCTCCAGATGGCGATGAAGAGGGCGTGGTTGAAGCAGCTCCCACTGTCGCAACTTTCCGTCTCATTTTGTTCAGTGGCCAACAAAAGCCAAAGCCAAAAAAATAACAAAGAATACAAAATACTTTTTTTTAAAAAAGGAAAATAGAATAAAACAACTCTTCAGGTTCTTCAAAAATAACAAAAAGAAGAAGATCCATCAAACACGTTTATACACGGAAAGCATACAGAGAGTTGTCACTTAGCCAAGCCACAAAGAAAAAGAGAAAATAATTGCCAGAAGAAATTTCTTCTGTAATATTTCTAGACTCCTACTTCAAATGAATCCATCAAGAACACCTGTGTAAATAATACAAATAATTCCAACTTCCTCAGATGTTCTCACTACTCTTATCAGCCAAGAAATTCTGAGTCTCTAAGTTATGACTACAATATATCTCTCAATTTGTGACTTGTATCAACATAAACAACAAAGTTTCTTTTCCAGCAGATGGCAGCACTGCACACTCTCCTGTCTTTCCTGCAATTTAAAATTCAAAGCTTTGTTAGAAAGTTAATATAAAGTTTCCCCCAAAAAGAGAGAGAAAGAGAGAGAGAGAGAGAGAGAAAGGGAAGTTTTCAAACTCAAAAAAATATTTTAAAAAGAGAAGGCATTTAGGATTACCAATATTAGCCTCTTAATTTCTCATTCTCTTTCAGTCCAGCCCCAGTGAATGGTAAAAAAAAACAAACCCTAAACTTTTAAATTCATCAAATTAAGTATTTTGGGTATAAAAAACAATTCCAAATTAAATTTGCCGCTTAATTTCTTTTATTCTCCAAGTCTCTTGTCATTTCTCCTCAGGGTGTCTTTTGTATTAATTTAAAATAAAGCTCTCTCACTGCATCGATTCACTGTCTTTCTCCTTTCTTTTTCCGGAGCTGTCCCAACTTCAGCAGCTGCAATGGCTGCTTCCCTGCTGCAAGAAAAAGGGCTTCTCCTGGATCAACCAGGGACTTTGCGGTGTCCCTGGGATCGTCAGGATGCGCCCTCCACTACCACAGTCAAAACTAGACTGTGGGATCCAAAAAGGACCATCCAGCAGCGGGGTTATTGGCGGCGATCCTGGAGCCCCAGAATCTTCCGTCCGTTTCGTCGCGACACCAAGCTCCTCCTCCTAGAACTTTGGTTTTTGAGGTGGTTAATCTAGGGACTGTGGAGCCTTTGGGAGTCTGTGGGTAAATTTCGGAGGCCCATGAATTGGGGGAGGGGGGGAGAGAAAAGGGATACAATTTTATTTTCATTAGCCTCCAGCTGAAATGTAGCCTTATTGAATGAAAAGTTGAATTTCAGTTAGAGGCTAGTGAGAATAAAATGTATTTTTTATATATAGGTAGAAAAGCAATTTATGACCTTTAGATTCCAAAAATATGTGTGTGTGTCTGTTTGTAATACTTTGCTCTTGAGAAGCCCAGAGCTGCAACAGCTGGTTAAGCTAATTAAGCTGTAAAAACAACATGCCTATCCTGTGGAATACAGTTGGTTTTGTATCTTGGCAGGGAGTTCAGCCTACTTTATCCAAGTTCATCACCCTGATCCTTTGCACAATGCCTGTATCTCTCTCACCGCTCCTGCTTACCTCTTCTCCTGCATCTTTGAATGGTCAACTCCCATGGCATTCACAAGCATGTCCAGGAGGAGTCTCTTGGCCTTGTGTTCCCAAAAGCTTCCTTGAATCTTCAACCTACAGTCCATCCACCTGTCATTACCTTAGTTTCCCCCATGTTGGTGGACTACCATTCAGTATCTGCTATCTTTATAGCTAACAGCAATTGGAGCCCAATAACTTTTGAAGAGCCGCTGGCTCCCCAGGGGTAATCCATATGAATAGGGGAGGAAGTAAGTGTGGGAAGGATAGTTAATGTACCCTTAAAGCCTCAGAAATATTAACACTGTGGAGATGAAGGTTTGGGATAGATGGTAGCTAGGTAAGGATTGGCTTTCCCTCCAGAACGATCATTATCCTCTCTAACAGAGCATGTATTTCCCACCCCTTATCTAGGTTTGATTGGTTGGTTGTTGTTTTTTTTTGCCCTTTTATAGCAGTCTCTAGTGTTCCACAGGATCCTCCCACTCCAGACACAGGCCCTCCAGAAGAGAGAAACCCACCAAACTCTTCTATCATGGCAACTGTAGCCAGGTAAGATTCTGAAATGTAATCTGTGAGATCACTGGCTCTGTAGGATTGTTAAAGGAGCAATATGAAGTCTGCAAGTATGCATTAGTGATAATGAAAACTCCAGGTATATAAGAAGAGGGCCCGACTAGAGAGCAGTGCCTAGCTAACCTTGGTTGATCTCAAAAAGTTTAAGCAGAGTCAAACTTAATAAACACTTGGACTCAATAGGAAATCCGAGAAAGTAGGTTAGGCTGAGATGTTGAGGAAAAAAAGGAAGAAACACCAGACTAAAAACAGCTCTGAAACACAGAACCAACGACCATGGCAAAATGAAAAGCTGGGAAATAGGCATCTTGAGAGAGACTGACTTAAAAAAATAAAAAAGGTGAAATTGCAGGTATTAAAACTAAAAGAAGAAAAACGGCCACTTCTCTATGGGGTGCCTTTCTCAGACCTTTGATCTTCTGTATTGTTTTCCTATATTCACTGTTTGGGACTATGAGTGTAAAAGTAATCCACGTCACAGTGCTAAAGTTGTCTTCCTTTCCTTGCCTTCCCCCACCTTCTTCAACAGCACAAAAGAACCTCCCCCATCTACCTCTGATTCCACTCAGCCACTTCAGGGGACAACAGAAACTCCACAACCTGAGCACAGCAACCCACAGATAGAGCAACAGCAGCAATCGGCAGCCAGGTAAAATGTTGTAGGGGGTTGGGATTAAGTCACAGAAGAGTAATTTGATAGTTGCAAGAAGGCAATCTCAAATTATTCATTATAAGGCAGCGAGAATGGAGGTTAGATGTAGTTGGAAACAGGCTTATCAGGCAAAGTTTTCTGGAAGTCTTTAATCACAGAATACGATAGAGTTTGCGGAACACAAACACTTTCCTGTCTCTTCCCCCTAATCCTACAATTTTTAATTTTTTTCTACAGCTTAAAAAAGATTTTCCCAGTAGAACCTTTTTTACATAAAGTTAACTCATTGGACACAAGTGTACTCTTATGATTTTTGTTTTGACAAATATAAAGCAATAGTGTTACAAAGGTAAGCATATTAAAGTTTTACTCAGTACAAACATGCAAATATTGACATTTGGGGGGAAAGGACCAATATATAACAAGAGTCCTTACTATTAGTCTTACTATTAGCTTACTAATAGCTTTTGCCCCATTTTACAGCTTTTCTTGCCACATTTGTTAAGTGGATCAGTGCAGTTATTAAATTAGTAATCCGGTTGTTAAGTGAATCTGGCTTCCCCATTGACTTTGTTTGTCAGAAGGTGGCAAAAGATGATCACATAACCCAGGAACCCTGCAACCGTCATAAATGTGAGTCAGTTATCAAACATCTGAATGTAAACCGCATGACCATGGGGATGCTACAACGGTCATAAGTGTGAAATATGGTCGAAAGTCACTATTTTCAGTGCCGTTGTAACTTTGAATGGTCACTAAGTGAACTGTTGTAAGTTGGAGGACTACCTTTATTTGGTCAGAAAATAATTCAGTCATAAAAAGTAATCTCTGAGGAGGATAAACAAATATTATCACAATTTTATATAATTGAGTAACTTTTAGCGGCATTTCTATCCTAGCAGTGTTTTACTAGCAATAAAACTAGTAATTTCCATTTTCCTTTTAAAAACTACCTGTGGAAACAATCAAGTGTTTTTCTTTCTATCTTTTAAAATCCTACTACAAATTATTTCATTGGATGATACTTCCAAAGCTTTGGATCTCCTTATGACCAAAATGTTATGGTTCTCCTCATTTGCTTATATTTTTCTTAAAATAAAAATTATAAAATTAAGACTTTTTATCTATTAGGGAAATATTCCCTTCCCTTCCTAATCATTATAGTTCTTTTTCCAGGTGCCTCCGCAACTGTATATAGTTGTGTAGTCCTCAACGTAACGACCACAATTGAGATGAGAACCTCTGTCGCTAAGCACTATTGCTTAGTTATAAAACAACTATTACTATTTTACTGTCATTACATGACAGTATCCAATTTTATAACCTTTTTTGCCCTGGTTGTTAAATGAATCTGGCTTCCTGCCATTGACTTTGCTTGTCAGAATCTAACTGGAAAGGTCACAAATGGCAATCACATGACCCTGGAATGGTGTGACAGTCATAAGTAACAACGACTGATTGTAAGTCACTTTTTTTAGGAAAACTCCATAAAGACTGCATTAATCAAGATGGGATTTCCATTGCCCTACATAACTCTTTATCTTAATTTCTAATAATTGAAGCAACATGCTCTATATGCCATTTGACTGTGTTCTCCAATCTTGGCCATCTTTCTTTTTGTGTTGATTGGCAGTCCTCTTAGTTCACTTATCTGGTCTGCCCATAGCTGCTGCTTGCTTTACAAAAAGATGCTGAAGCTACTAGAACTAGAAGCTTATTTTGGAGAATGCAGGCTGACAATCAGTTGCAAAATGTCTGGATTCGTAATGGGACTTTTCAGCTCGAACCCTTCTCTTTGCCTGTTTTGTCTCAAGGTTTTCACCTCTGAGTAATTAGCCACAAACTTTTCTCCTTGTCTGGCCCTCCCCAAGTCTTTCACCACGGCACAACAGCCACGGCCACTCCCAGGTGCTTCGCCACAGCCTATACACAGAAAGAAGTTTCGTCCTGGGATTTTCAACACCTGGGACAGTTAGGGCCCAACAAATCAGCTAGAGGGGAAAGGAAGGAAGGAACAGCCTTGGTGAAATGGGAGAGAGAAGGAGGGGGGGGGACTTCCACCTCTGTTTTTTTTTCCCCCGAGAGAAGGGAGAACTCTTTTCAGGCCAGATATCCAAATTGATAACTAATGATAATGAATAATTTATGGCATTGATTCCCACCCCCAAAAAACGGGGGAGATGTTGGCAAACATCCCATTCAAAATTTAGAAAGGAAGAAAAGGAAATTGTAAAAGCGCTCCGTTCCTGCCCCTGCCTGTTCCCCCAGTTCAAAGGGAAGCATTCCTGGTTTGTTTTTGTTTTTTTGTTTTTTTTGGGGGGGGGGTTGCAAGGGGAAGAGTTAGTTGCAATTAATTTCTTAACCAAAAGCAACAAATAGTAGCGCTTCCTAAAGAGAACTTGGAGAGATTCACGTTTAGGAAAAATCCCTTTCAGATAAGGCAGCTATCAAAGATCTGATAGACACAAAGGATGGCTGTGTGTTGTGTTGAGGGAAAGTGTCAAGTGGAATATCACCAAGGTTAGATCCTGTGTTGTTCAAAATATTTATAACTGTCTAGAATGAGAGATTAGAAAAAAGTAATAATCATATTTGTAGATAATAAATATATGAGAGATAGCAAATACCTTAGAGGGCAATATCAAGATTCAAGAACATCTTGAAAAATTGGGGAAATGGGCAGAAATAAGCACAATTAATTTCAACTGGGACAGAAGTCCGGATTATGTCACACTCTCCCATTTTGTTTGCATGACTTTCTGTGAAACAAAAGGCCAAAAAGCTAATTTTTCTCTCTTTTTATTCCTTCCCAGATAAAGGCACTCAGTGGGTCTCATCACTGGGAAAGAACCACGGCTGCTTGCTCGATCAAGTCTATTTTGCCAGGGACTGTCCCCAGTCCTTCCGGTGCCTTCACCCCTAAGGGCAGGCGGGGGGCAGAAGAGAAAGCAGCAAGGGGCAACGAAAGGGCCCAGCCCTCTCTCCCTATCTCCCCCTCCCCCCCAAGCAATCACTGAAGAGTCTGGTTCCAACAAGTACCTGTGAGAGAAATGGATGTGTGTACGAGGGTCGCAACATCATCCCCCTTCTGGCACATCGTTTGGCGAATCCCAGCAATGGTGTTTTTCCCCCCCTCCCCCTTACTCCGGCAAGGGGCAGCAACCTTTGGCACAAGGCCTCTCCCCTGCATCCCCTCTCCTCAATATGCATTCATACACACTGCTGCACTGAGTAAACCTGTCTTTGATGCAATTAAAATTGATGCTTGAATCATATCAGAAGTCTTCTGATGGAGGGGTAGTGCCAGGTGGGTGGGGAGAAAACCCGTCAAGGAACTCCCTTTCTCATGACCATTGAATGTCCCACTTGCAAGCACACTTCTTCCATCTACACATTTGATCCACGGGGAGGTAGGCGCGACTACTAGAGGCATCACACAGGATAATCAAAATGGGCTTGGTTCAAACAGGCATAATGGGCTTTGCTAACGGTAAAGGTTAGGACAGCAGCATGTGAGATGGAATTTGTGAGACACACCGTCTCTTTTTTCCTATTGGGATGGAACCCTGTTTTGCATTTTAGCAAGTGCTAGATCCACTACCTTCCCCACCCCCAACCCCCCATGATGTTTTAGCTAATCTCCTCAAAAGAACCTACTGGGTAGCCCACATGAGAAAGCAGAGAAGACTTTTCTGATCATTTGGCCAAACAATATTAGCAACACCTCGCCAGAACTGCCCATCATTAACTTGGAATCTTCCACCAATTTGCTCAGTAAGATTTCAAACCTGTTTATTACCATTTGTGAATCCTGGATCGGAAGCTGTAAAAGTTTTCATCTTGATTCTTCCTGTTTCATCCCCTCCCAGTGCATAGTCACCACTCGCTTGGTTGTCAGTTGTCTTCTCATTCTCTTCCCATTGGATTCTGTCCTTTTCAGCCATTTTTTCCTGCAGTGTTTAAACACCTATTTTGTAAGTGGTGAAAGAGGAGATCTTTCCCACTGGCCCAACTACCAGTTGCATTGGTAGAATGAGAAACCGCTAGATTCTGTCATCCCTTCAGCCCCAAGTGACTTATCGTGTCCTTGGAGAAGCCATTCATTTTTAAGAGGCATAGCAGGGAATTCTGTATTGCAGCTTTGTTAGCACCTATTGACAGCTTATCTCTCCCCCCCACCCCCATTTCAGTGTTGTTGGTAAATCACCAGCCGTGCTGTAACAGATAAACCTTAATCTTTGAATATTGGCCTATTCTGCGTCCATACTGCAGCCTGTCATATCTCCCCATCGCAGCCCAGAATCCATTTTACAGGAGTTTTCTTACATATATGCAGCACATTCCTAAAATGTAATTTAAATTTCTTCTTCTTTTTCCCTCACTAAAAAAGAAAAGAAAGTTATAAATTGTGTGGGTGCAGTTTTTTGACTCTTGAAAAACTCTGCTGCCATTTCTTGAGTTCCTAGTGAGAATTCTACACTTTGTAATACGCAAGACTCAAACTGCCCTTGTAGACCTGAATTGCAGGCTCTCCTTTCTACAAGATTTGCTCCAAAGTATCCTCATTATGCCATCTTTTTTTTTATGATGATGATGATGATCAAGAGTCTCCATTTACAGTCCTTACCCCATTAAATTATAATTCTCTTGTGTGACTCCTAGAAACCAGAATTATTTCCTCCCAAATCCCAGAATTATGTTGGTTTGTTTTTTTTTCTTCTCCATCTCTGATCTCCTGGATTTTCTGTAACTCTTGAAAGCAACCAAACAATCAAAATCACTATGCCATCTTTGCCCCCCTCTCTACCAAGTTGGGCAAGAGCATGGCAAAACTCAACCAAGAAGTGGGGGAGGATTTTATGTCAGCCTGCTCTCTTGTTAGGGGAGAAAGGGAGTGAGACAGATTGAAAACCGGGTTTTGCAGAGGTCAGCGTCTGAACATCTGGCGTAGGATGAGAAGTTGTGATGGGAAATACTCTTGTATAAGAAGTAAACACCTCCCTTCCACCCTCTCTGTACTTGCAGATAGTAGATTTGTACCCCTCCTGTCTCCCTCTTCTCTCATCCCTCAATATAAGTGGCAATATTTCATGAAGCTCTTAAAATCACAAAAAGAGAGAAGTGGCCTTTTGCATTGTCTGCGTCATGCCATTTTGTTTTGTTTTCTTTTTCCCTGTGTGTGTGTGTGTATGTGTGTATGTGTGTATGTATGTGTTCTGTTTGAATAAAGAGATTCTATGGCCATAATTGTTTCTTAGTTTTGTTCTTCCTACATAGCACGTTTTTGGCTTCTGAGTCCACTGTCTCACCTGAGTTTTTCCTTTCTTATTTTTCTTGTGTTTTATGTGTACCACAACATGATGGCTGTACCACTTTGCATTCAGTGGAGGTGTCACATGTTGTACTGTGAAAGCTTCGCTTTTCTTAAGTTGTAGTCTCTGAAAGATAGAAGTGACTATACAGACTGGCAAATGGTCCGTTTTGTTCTATTCTATTATTTGACCTTGCTCAAACTTCCCCAGCATAATGCTTCCTAGAAGTGTTGGGATTTAAAGAATTGCAGCCCTAACATCTGGATGGTGGCAAGTCCGGAAAGCTGCTCAGCACTAACATTACAGAGTTCGGACGAATCTTTTTCATGTTTATCTGGAGATGCTGAGGACTACAGTGGTATCTTGGTACTCATTGTTAATTGGTTCCGGGAGGCTTAATGAATACAAAAAATGATGACTACCAAACAATTTTTTTATCATAAGCAATAATGTAATGAGTTACAAGGCAACTGACTCCAAGTTCTAGCTTGTGCATGGAGTACCAAACAAAAGAATACCGGGATAAAATTTTCACAACTAAATGCCTTAAGGACCAAATTTGATGAGTTTTGCAAAGCAGTTGAGTACCAAGGTACCACTATTAAGTCTTTATCTACAGTATGCAGCTTTTCCCAAAAGATCTGATCTCTCTGAAAGAAAATACCTTCCTTCAATGAGAAGATTATTTTATCCAACAGTATGCTGTGGCAAGGAGTCGTGTAGTGCACAAACCTATATAAAATCTGCTTTTTAAAAAAAAATGTCTATTATAAAAATCTGGTTGCTAGAAAAAGAATTGAAGCCAGACTTAAATTTAGAAGAATCCTACTGAAGTGACGGAGAGTGTGTTGGACCAATTTCAAGTATTTTTATGGTCTGGAGGGAATGTTTACAGGTAGAAAATACTGAGATTTGGAGCAGTTATATTAAGTTAGGGCAAGACTAGCTATTCTTCCATTTTACCCATTTCAGGCTCATCTCTGTCAACTGATACTATTTCTGAGGTAAAGTGGAGATATTATAGGTTGGATAAGGTTGTACCAATTCTGTCAGATTGTCTGGAAAAGAAGAGGATGGGTTTTGTGTAAATAGCTTTTCCCAATTTGGAGACATGATAATTCCTGAACCTCAACATTGAGACAACTGAGGGGGGGGGGGAGATACTATCTACCAGTAAGCAACCATTAAAACTGATTTCAGATGCTGGGGTCGGGGGTGAGCTACTCTCCATTATCCTCAACTAAATAATATGCAATACTGTAATAAATTGGATTCTTCCCATTTTGTTGCATAATCAATAGATTTCTCTCCCCTCCTTTTCCAATTCATCCTGAAACAGAGAGAAATAATAATTTGCGTAATAACTAGAGCAGAGCAGCCCGGTTAAATATTGAAGTTGAACCTTAAATGAATAAACTGGGCCTAGCGTGTACCCTCATTACAATTTTGTTTATGTTTTAGCCATGGTTTCAAAAGTCTGCTACTGCCAATCTGGGAAAGCCTTCATTTACAAATGAAATTGAATCTATTTATTTTGTCTATATGGCTAGTTTTCAGAAAGCAGTGAAAGAGCAATTATGGTGAAATTAAGGTCCTACACTGTGGGCAGAGGTTCTGGGAAATTTATGGATCATGTTATTAATGATGTATTATATTACGTAGCAAGGTAAGTAACATCAGTAGTTTAATTTCTATGTAATTAAGAACAAAATAGCAATGTCTACCAGGTAAATGTTTTCTATCTAAGTTTGAATTTGAAATATTTTAATGTAAAAGAATTCATACATTTCTGCTTTTCCACTCCAGAATATTCTTGCTGTTTTAGATTTATACCACACTTCTGCTAAGGGCTTGGGCATAACAGCATTAGCAGTAACAACAACAAAAATAATAATGCAACTCTGATAAATAATTAAAAAGTCCAAATGTAAAAGGTGCATTTTTTTTAACCCTGTTTAAAATCCAAGTAAAGGAAAAGGTTCCCCTTGCACATATGTGGTAGTCGTTCTAGCGGGCGGTGCTCATCTCCGTTTCAAAGCCGAAGAGCCAGTGCTGTCCGAAGACGTCTCCATGGTTATATGGCTGGCATCAGTGGTGGGTTCCTCCCGGTTCGGCCCAGTTCTCCCGAGCCGGTAGCGGTGACAATATGACGTCACCGAACTGGTTCTGCCCCCGCGCCCCCCCACCCCCGTGTTATTCTTAGCTTTTATTTGGCCCCACCCCCGATCTATTGCTGCCTCTTGAGTCCCAGCTGATGGCTAGAGGGAAAAAACTGTTTAAACTCTTGCCGGGGGGGGGGCTTCAAAGGGCCGCCCTACAGCTGATCACTGTTAAAAGAAAACAAATGAGTAGACCAGTGCCTGCAAAAATACATGAGTAGATCCGTGCCTGCAAAAATAAATGGGTAGACCAGTGCCTGCACAAAATAAATGGGTAGACTTGTACAGCTCTGCAAACAGTTAAAAGCCTGGTAGACCTCTGCTAAATCCTAATAATTGTCACATGACCATCAAGCCATGCCCACAAAATAAGCCACACCCACAGAACCGGTAGTAAAAAAATTTAGAACCTACCCCTGGCTGGCATGACTAAACATCAAAGGCGCCCGGAACGCTGTACCTTCCCACCAAAGGTGGTCGCTATTTTTTCTACTTGCATTTTTTACGTGCTTTCGAACTGCTAGGTTGGCAGAAGCTGGGACAAGTAACGGGAGCTCACCCCGTTATGCAGCACTAGGGATTCGAACCACTGAACTGTCTTATCGATAAGCTCAGCGTCTTAGCCACCACATCCCCAAAATCCAAATAGTATTAAATTATCCAGCAGAAATGCCATTAAGTAATATGACTTTACTTCCCCTTTCTCAAGTCCAGAGTCAAAGATAAACGGCAAAATGTGTTGGAAAGCCATCTTAGTTATAAACTTCAGCTCAGTGGAAGTCATTCTTCTATGAACCAAGTTGGGACTTGAAATAAGTAAAAATTGCTTGACTGGGCTGAAGAGTGGGCTTAGAGATGCTATCACTATCTACTGAGTTATGAACTTCTATTTATATTCAGCATTTCCCTCTTAAAAATGTCTTTCTAGGTTGTATGCATATCTGAAATGTACAGAAAGCTTTATGTCTGTTTCTTGTTCTGTATCATCATGGATCCATTATGTTTCTCCAGTTCTTAAAATCTGTTGGCTGGCTGTCATCGTTTTTATTACCGAGAACATTTATGAGATAAACGTTTATCCTGTGCTTGCAACAGAAACTTTGTGATGCAATATAGCTTATTTGTCAGTACTGTTATCAGAATGAAACTCTGTGGCATTTGAAGTAACTGCCTGTGATAGAGAATTGTGCAGTTTAACCCTTGTCTCCCTTAATTTATTGGATTGGTCTTTATCTTTCTTTCCTTCTCATTATATTTAAGACAGATTCGTGAGCCTATCCTTTGTAAGAGCAAATGCTTCGAGCTGTTGCAAGAGAGGCAATTGTGAATCTTGAATCTAGGCTTCCCTAGATTCAGAGCATAGAGACTGAACTTGGTCAGAAATACAGAGAAACCTTCTCTTAATGAACTAACGACGGGACTGCTATTTTCTAAGTCTGAGAGAACAAAAAGTAATCATCATGCCTTTATCATTGGCATGATTATATCTTTGTGCAAATGACACAAATCACAGTGGAATTTATTCTGTTGCATACAAAGTCTGTTCAGTAGAAATCCAGAATATCAAAAGTTGTATATGAAACTTGTAAATAACTAGAATGAATACTGAAAAGTAACTTTCAAGGTACTTGGAACGGTTAGTAGCTGGGTGCCTGTAGTCGCCAGTTGTCTGCAGTTTTCATTTTAATCAGTGCGTTTCCCCCCAGCTATCCTTGTACAAGTACAGGTAGTTCTCAACTTACCACAGTTCGTTTAGTGACCATTCAAAGTTACAATGACACTGAAAAAAGTGACATGACTATTTTTCACACTTCTGATTGTTACAGCACCCCCATGGTCACGCAATTTACATTCAAGTGCTTGACAACTGACTCATATTTATGACGGTTGCAATATCCTGGGGTCATGTGACCATCTTTTGCTACTGTAAGGTCCCAAAATGTACTTGAGTCACCAGAATGCCAAAGAGAGAGACTCAAGATGAGGCTTGCAAAAAGAAGCAGATTTTATTTTCGGCCAAAAACAAAATACTGGGTGAAGCTATATCCAGAACATATAGATACAATGCATGTGAGGAATAGCCACACATTGAGGAAAGTATGGTGTGCTTTTGTACCTTCAGAATACACAGTTCTAGCCCCCTGGCCCATGCCTGCCTTGTAGCCTGGCATTGGCTGTACAGCAAGGAACAGGGGGATTGAGTGCTTAGCAATAGGGGCTGGGTGCTTAGCAAAACAGATACCAGGCTCGGAGTTTCACAGAAAAACAAGATAATTCATTAGCCACTCTCCTCCGCTCTCAAGACCCTTAATAGGAAAAATCTTTGAATTTACTATAAATGCAAATGGCAGAGGCAATTCCAATTCTTAGCAAAGCAATTCCTACAGAAGCAAAACAGCAAGTCAAACCAATTCTACTGACTCTACTATTATGTCCCACTAATTCTACCTATTCTACTATTATTATGTCCCTACATTACCTTCTGACAAAGTCAATGGGGAAGCCAAATTCACTTAACAACCGTGTTACTAATTTAACAACTGCAGGGATTCACTTAACAAACGTGGCAAGAAAAGTCATCCAAGGGGGCAAAATTCCTTTAGAAAATTTTTCATTTAGCAACATAAATTTTGGGCTCAGTTGTGGTTGTAAATCTAGGATTACCTGTAGTCCTTGAGTTGTAAATTACAGTTTACAGCAGTCATAAAATGGGTTGGTGATATGACGGACCCAGTTTTATAATCTTTTATGCAGCAGTCATTAAGCAAACACAGTGATAGTAAAGTGGCTGCCCTACTTGTTAAGTGAACACCGGCAAATCAATGATTGTCAAAGCCACAATGCGGTCACATGGCTGCGGGAGGAGGGAGGGTGACCGTTGGAACTTAGAATCTGGGTTAGAATCACGATCTGAATACATCGTGCCTGGATTTCTGTTGAACTTTTTTGTAATAGTATGTCAATGCCAGTCTTCTTTGAATTACTTAAGTTTTGACATACATTTCTCAACAACATCCAATGTAATATAGTTACGCCAGTGCCAGACGCAGGCATTTGAAATGTACACTCCCATCAGTTAAGTCCATTCCTGTTTGTTTTCGAGACATCCAACCAAAGTATAGGTGGCCAGCGAGGAGTATAATTGTTTATTCATTATCCATGAGGACCCACTTGGATTGTGGTAAGATTTTTCATTAGAATGTTTGGGTTTTTAGAGATGGCTGGTAAGCCAAGATGGAGCTTGGAGAATTGCTTTTAATAAATATTTAATATCCCCCTTACAAATCTAGTTTTGGGGGGAATTCTGTGGGTTGGTCAATGAAGGCTAGGAAGGTCTAGTTTGGGAAAGGCTGGGATCAAAAGAGTTGATGAAAAGAACTTGAACTTTGAACGTTTGAAAAGCTGAAGGAAAGTTGTGACATAGCCTTTAAACACAAATAAAACACAAAATTGGTTTTTCGGTGGATCTTCTAAGTTTGCCTTAGCAGAAATCAGCCTGTTCTATTGATTGAGGTCATTAGTCTTCTTCTTCTCAATATTGGTTGAGCAATGAGTGTTGTTTCTCTTTGGCAGGACAAAGGCAATCCTTTCCTACCAGTTTGAGGTAAACTTCTTCTTTAATAAACAATGGAGGCCAATGATTTGTTGGCTAACCCATAAATTATGGCTTAGGATGTCATTGTGGTTGTTATTGTCTTGGCTGTTCTCTTTTAGAGCTTATTTGATCCATTCTGCAAGACACATGTCTATATGAGGTGAAACAAAACATTGTTTTCCTACCCTGCTAAGTAGAACGTCATCTTCAGAGGTGGTTGAATTATATGGGAACCTGACCAGAAACATTTCATAAACTGCTCCAGCAAGAAACAGAAATACACCTCTTGTAATCTGAATAACTAAGCTTCCTGTGACCAGATGCTCAAGATTGCCTCTATCTAATGGGATCTACTAGCATCTTATTTTGAACAGTGTCTCCATTCAGGCAATTTTCTCACTGAAGTATGTTGAAAAAGGTCAGAAGCAAGGGTGAAATCCAGCAGGTTGTGGCAGGTTCTGCAGAACTGGTAGAGGAAATTTTGAGTAGTTCAGAGAACCGGCAAATACCATATCTGGCTGGCTCCAGAGTGGGGTGGGAATGGAGATTTTGCAGTATCCTTCCCCTGCCATGCCCACAAAGCCACGCCCACATAACCGGTAGTAAAAAAAATTGGATTTCACCACTGGTCAGAAGAACCATTTCCAAAAAGGAAGATAGTGCACTCCTCTTCCGAATGTAATGTTTCCAAGAGAGCACTTTGATGGCAGAAGTGCCTTCACTACTCCAAACAGGAAAATGTTCAAGGTATGTCTCAAGATGCATTTACTTGACAGGAGAGAGAGAAAGAGATGAATCTTTCTGCTGTTTTTTAATGCAAGGGCCACCCTTGGTTTCTTTCTCTTACCTTTGGTATAGTGGGAATTTAAAAGCTCCCTTTCATTTTTGAGTAGGGTCCAGCATTCAAACAAAGGTTCTGTGCTTCTTGACATTTGCAAGCATGTGGGGATTTAACAAAGTATTGGTGCCAGGCAAAGTGCAGAGATGCACAGTGTCCTGAATGACCAAGAGTGGCAAAATATAAGTTCCATGTCTTGTTCAAGCTAAGAGTAGATTGTGGGTTTTCTCTTGATGCTCACTGAGCTTGGTTGTTTTCCTACAGTTGTTTCATTACCAAACTAAGTAACATCATCAGTGCTAGAAGGGAACCATCAAGTTCTGAGAGCATCAGAGACCCCACAATTCAATCCTGAGCTACAAATATTCCCTTCCATAATAGCAGACTTATTTTAATTTAAATTTTCTGTTGCTTTGAACAATGGTCTTGCAGGAATCATAGTTAGCAAAGGCTGGGTCTTCTAACAAGATTTAATTGTTGCACATTTAAATGGAGCAATGAGCAGCCATATGAATGTGATTAATAAAATTGCTTGCAACAGGAATTGGCCAACCTGCCTATTGCTCAACTCTGGCATTGTGGGTTGAGAGAAAGTAAGTGGCCCAAAGTCACCCAGCTGGTTTTCATACCTAAGGCAGGGCTAGAATTCACAGTCTCCTGGTTTTGAGCCTGGTGCCTTAGACACTAAACCAAACTGGCTCTCAGTGTGAAATCCCACATGTGTGGAATTAAACTGGTGTTTAAACCTGAAACATCAGAAAGGTATTCTTAGTGAATCCAAGGATGGATGAGACCTTTTGAGATAGGTGTCCTATTTTGGGAGCTACAGAGCAGTATTAAAAGGAGCATCGGTGGTGATCCTTTCTTACATTGCAGAACTCCAAAGGATGATAAGAAAGAGATACTAAAAATATCAAGAATTTAAACTGTCATCTATGGACACTAGATTTTTGGCAGCCCAGAGCTGCTATCAAAAAAAGATTCCCTCAGTGGTGAAATCCAATTTTTTTTTACTACCGGTTCTGTGGGTGTGGCTTGGTGGACGTGGTGTGGCTTGGTGGGTGTGGCAGGGGAAGGATACTGCAAAATCTCCATCCCATCCCCACCCCAGGGGAAGGATACTACAAAATCCCCATTCCCACCCCACTCTGGGGCCAGCCAGAGGTGGTACTTGCCGGTTCTCTGAACTACTCAAAATTTCCGCTACAGGTTCTCCAGAACCTGTCAGAACCTGCTGGATTTCACCCCTGGATTGCCTGGTATTTTGATCTCGAGGTCCCAGAATTTATTTCTATTGTCCATGCAGGCTGGGACTATTGAGAATTGATGCCCAAATGCTTTCAGAAAAGCAATTAATGTCTTCCTTTTGCAACCACCATACCTAAAACTGATGTTCTTGGTATAAGAAGCAGGAGACACAGTTGATCATGTATTTTTCTATGTTCCCTTTTGTTACAATAGTTGAGATAAAAGGCACTCTGCTAAGTCATTTTTTTTTAGTATTTTATTAGTTTATCCAAATATAAAGTACAAAAGTAAAAAGCAAATGAAAATTCAGGTAATCCTCAATTTACAACAGTTTGTTTAGTGACCATTCAAAGTTACAACAGCATTTTTAATAAGTGAGTTATGACCATTTTTCACACTTACGACTGTTCTCCCATTGTGGGACTCAGAGTATCCTTCTGCTGTCTGCTAAGTCTAATGTCATTCTGCTGTTCTCAATTTGGAACACCAACATCTCAAATATCATTGCTGCACTCGGTTTAACAGTTTTCAGCATACCAAAAGGAACCTTATTAAGGATAAATAATTAATTTGAATAATTGAGGTTTACGGTAAAGTAATTAGCAGTGGAAAGAAAAAGGAAATTGCAAATTTTGAATTATTGTGTGCATTATTAGTTAGCTCCCTCCTTCACTTTTCCTTTTTGTCTTCTTATATTTAAACACATACTATTTGCATTATAAAATCCTGTGTGTGCGTGTGTGTGTGTGTGTATCTATCTAACACTACATATCTATGTTAGATAGATAGATAGATAGATAGATAGATAGATAGATAGATAGATAG
>WNWU01013574.1:3062722-3092104 GCA_012654045.1 Ptyas mucosa
TAGATAGATAGATAGATAGATAGATAGATAGATAGATAGATAGATAGATAGATGGATGTGTAGGTAGGTAGGGAGAGAGAGAGAGATGATAGATAGTTGATGGATGGATGGATGGGTGGGTGGGTGGATGGATGGATGGATGGATGGATGGAGGTAAGTAGGGAGAGAGAGAGAGATGATAGGTAGTTGATAGATAGATGGATGGATGGATGGGTGGGTGGATGGATGGATGGATGGAGGTAAGTAGGGAGAGAGAAAGAGATGATAGATAGTTGATAGATGGATAGATAGATAGATAACAAACTCTTTGGGTTATGATTGGTCATAAACTATAATAAATATTGGTTCCCCCAAAAGTTGCTATGAGATGTTTCCATTCCACTCAGCACTTTGAATGAGAAGTAGAAATAAGCTTACTTACAACATTGCATGTGGTTTGACTTTAAAGTCCTCTTTTTGGAGATAAATAGTGATAAGATATTAAGGTTTTGTTTTTTTTAAAAAATAGCAATAGTACACATTCATTATAGTCCAACCAATCAAGCGAAATTAAAGAGCACAGGTATCATGAAGGCCTGAATAAAAATTAATTATAATATTTCATAAGTAACGAGCAAGCAACTAGATCAAAGAGATATGGCATTTACTACCCAATATTACTCATTTGTTTATTATTTCAGCTCCTTGGCACTACCTCATTCAGTTATCAACAATCATTTGTTTATAACTTAGCAGCTCCTCCCCATTCAAGTCATCATCAACCATTGCATTGAGATCAGGTTTCTCCACCTGATGCTCTTCAGAAGTGTTGGGAGCTCATCTTCCAGAATGGCCTGGAGAATTGGTTTAGGGCAGCAAGAGAACTGAGAATTTGGGGAATATTCTCATGGAATATGAGATTGAGAAGGCCACCCTGTCCTGAAGTGTGTCTCCTCCTGGAGATTAATAGCTAAGCTCTGCTGGTGCACACACAGAGAAGCCATTAAGACTGGACCACTGGATAAAAATCCAGGAGCCTGGAGGACTCCACTCCCCAGATTTTATTGCTGGCTTCATTGTTTAAAAGTTGTGGCCTTTTGTTTCCTTCATCTGGAGAAATAAAATGCTGCAGTCAAATACAACTGAACTCCGGAATTCAGTCAAACACTTGGAAAACTTAAAAGAAAGAGAGAACTGAGAGTTTCAGCAGAAACTGGATAGAAGACAAATCAGGAGGGACAAGGAAGACCCACCTGAGTTCCTTCAGTGCTGACAATCCCATCCTTTGGAAGGTCCCTAAAACTTTCCCCCCATTTGTAAGTAAATAATTAACAGGTAAACTATGTCTGTCCGTCTGTCTATCGCGATAAGTTTTCTATAAAAATATATTTTTATTCTTTATACTGTTTCCATCTTCCCTTAAAACATTAACAGAATCCACAATGGGCTGAGAATCAAGAGTCTCCACTAGATTATTGAAAGTTAGGCTGAAATTAAATTAATCAAATAAAAATAGCAAATGGGGGAAAATCTTTTACTCAAAGTACACCCACCAAATCAAGTCATCACATAGACCAGGGGTGTCAAACTCAAGGTCCGGGAGCTGGAGCCGGCCCACGAGATGCTTAGATCACCCTGGCAACAGCGAAGGACTGGCCCATGGTGCCTCCGCCAATGAAAACCGAGCTTGGGAGGGCCATGTGCAGCTTTCCTGAACTCCATTTTTGCTGGCAGAGGGTTGCAGGCAGCCGTTGCAGCCAAAAACAGAGCTCGGGAGCCTGTTTTTGCAGGCAGAGTGCTTGTGCCGCCACAGGCACCCCCAACACGAGTGATGTTGAAGTGGCCATGCTCACCCTGGCCATGCCTTACCCAGCCCCCCAAGGTCAAACACAACCCTGATGCGATCCTCAATGAAATCGAGGTTGACACCCCTGATGTAGACACTTCCACACCCAGGACAAACTCCCCTATAAAACTTCGTTGCTGTATCCAATTTCTCTGCAACTGCTCCTAAACTTTTTCCTTTTGCTATTTGCTTTTAGGAAAAGCAAATTCTTTCCTCACAGCTGTCTGGATCTCATTTTTATTTATTCTTCTGCAACCCTGGCTCGAGTTGGAACTCCAAACTATTCTTCTGACATTGTCTGTCTGTCCTGTTTATGTTATCTAGTTTGGCAATGAAACATCTGCAAGAAAACGACCAAGGACCCCTTATTTCAACCCTGAGCTACAAATATTATCCTATATCAGTGCCTGCCTGCCTGCCCGCCCGCCCGCCCGTCTATCTATCTATCTATCTATCTATCTATCTATCTATCTACCTATCTACCTATCATCTATCTATCTATCTATCTATCTATCTATCTATCTATCTATCTTTCCTGGAATCACTAGTGCCTGCCTGCTTTTCAGATACATACAGAGTGATGAGTTGTCAAGAACCCAAATAACCATCAGAATATTATTTGCCAAGATCCACCCCTTCTGCCATAGCTAGAGAAATTGCTATGGGCACCCCAGTTATATTCAAGCAAACTCCTTTTATCCCCCTTAGTCTTTCAAAAAAGCTCTATCAAGTTCTCACTGTACCAAAGAAAGTTTCACCTTGCCAATGTAGTACCAGGCACAGAGAGGGCGAGGACAATTGAGCGTCTTGCTATCCGTCTGGGGCCTTGCAATGTGGAAGATGAAAGTCCACCAGAGCAAGGTGCAACTGTAACAGGCTTCTGAAATCCAGCGGCATTTCTGAATATCGTGGGAGCCATGGATATCCTGGAATTAGATGCCCAATACAAGAGGAAAGTTAAAGGCAATGTAAGAAGCTGTTTCTGTATCTCTTACAATGGAGGAAGGGGGAACTGGGGTACATGATTCCAGGTAGTTATGTATCTGCATGGGATTGTGAGAAGGCTGGGAATCCTTTCTCGTCTCAGGTAGCTTTTCTTCTGCTGCATACCTTTCCATCAAGGTCTATGGCAGGTGTCAGCAACCTGAGGCTCCAGAGCCGCATGCAGCTCTTTGGGCCCTCTGCTGTGGCTCCCTGTTGGGTGATCCCCCCACTGGCTGGCTCCACCCCACGTCCTCCCGTCCCAGTCACTCCTCACCTGGCCTGAGAAGATAAAGGCAATGGCGTGGGATGGAGAAGTAGCCGGGGTAGAGACAGAGAGATACAGAGAGGGGGAGAGAGAGAGACATAGAGAGATACAGAGAGGGGAGGAGAGGGCGGGAGGGAGGGAGAGAGAGATGTCAAAAGGGTTTTTTGGTGTTTTTTAACAACCGGTTCTCTGCCCTAATGACTGGCTGGGTAGGCATGGTGCGGGGGGGAAGGGGTGTGTGTCATGTGACTGGTGGAAGTGAGTTACATCAAGTTGGCCACACCCACCCAGGTTTTGTGGTTCCCGGTGTTTTCTTTTCTGTGGGAAACAGGTCCAAATGGCTCTTTGAGTGTTTAAGGTTGCAGACCCCTGGTCTATGGAGATTCTCAGTCATCCCAGTTGTGATTGTCCCAAAGGCCAAGAGGCAAGTGGACTTTCTCATTTTTCTTTGAAGACATTTCACTTCTCATCCATATAAATCCTTCCATTCCCTACCAATCAGTCAGAGCTGAAGAAGCTTCTTGGATGAGAAACAAAATGTGTTCAAAGAAAAAACAAGAAAGTCCAATTGCCTCTTGAAAAAGCACCTTTGGCACTTTCCTTCAAGGAGAACCAGGACATTGGCGTCTCTTGGTTTGGATAAGAAAGATCTACCCAAAACTCTTTGCATCCATCCAGTGGTGAAATTCAATTTTTTTTACTACCAATTCTGTGGGCGTGGCTTGGGGGGGGATGGTGTGGCTTGGTGGGTGTGGCAGGGGAAGGATACTGCAAAATCTCCATTCCCACCACACTCCAAGGGAAGGATACTGCAAAATCCCCATTCCCTCACCACTCCTGGGGGAAGGATATTGCAAAATCCCCATTCCCACCCCACTCTGGGGCCAGCCAGAGGTGGTATTTGCCGGTTCTCCAAACTACTCAAAATTTCCACTACCAGTTCTCCAGAACCTGTCAGAACCTGCTGAATTTCACCCCTGCGTCCATCTGAGCTCCACTTCCACAGATTGAATGTGGATGCTTAGTGGGCGTTTCCTATTCATCTGGGAGGAGCAACATAAAGGCGTTTTTCAGAAAATGGGTGCAAAACAATGTAAGTTTATACTAAAGAATTCAATTTTGAAACATTACATTGTTTTGCAACTGCAATTTATTGAAGTTAGGTAATTTAAAATTGCAATTTATTGAAGTTAGGCAATTTTAGATTCCACTTCTCTGTCCTTCTGACAGATATACAAAAGCATGAAGGCTATTGCTTAATGCATTGTAAGCCGCCCTGAGTCTCCAGAGAAGGGCGACATATAAATAAAATTTTTTTAAAAAAATAATGTCAGTCATGAAAGACTAGGTGCATACAAACCAGTCCAAATTGATTTATTGCTAAATAGCCTATTCTCAGGACTCTTCCCAACTAGCAGATAGCACTTGCTTGGAATTAGATATGGGTCCAAGGAATTAAAGGGGGGTTGGACTTAGTTCGTTTGTGGCTATCTTGGGATTCTAGAATGATTCCTCTTTTAACTATGCCTCCAGGTTCTGCCTATCCCTCTCCTACATTAAGTGTTGATCAACAGAGAGAAAATAGTAGTACATCATATCTTCCCATTTTTGGCCATCAGGTCTTATCTTAAAAGAGCACTTAGTGTTAGCATTTACTCTGTTCCAAGTTAATTTGGCAATGATTCTCTAGATCAGTGATGGCTAACCTTTTTGCCATCACGTGCCAAAAGCGGGGGGAACGTGGTGGGGTCACACGCAAGCATGCCCACATCCATAATTCTATGCACCCCTCCCCCCCGTGCTCCCCCCACTTTTGGCATGTGATGGCACGGTGGGCCCGGTAGGCCCGTTTTTTTGCTCTCCCCAGGCTCCAGAGCCTTTCTAGGAGCCTGGGGAGGGCAAAAATGGCCTTCCTCCCCCCTCCCGAGGCCCTCTGGAGGCCGGAAACAGTATGTTTCCTGACTTCTGGTGGGCCCAAAAGGCCCCAAAATCAGCTGGCTGGTGCATGCATGCCTACCGGAGCTGAGCTTGCGTGCCCACCGATATGGCTCCGCATGCCACCTGTGGCACCCGTGCCATAGGTTCACCATCACGGCTCTAGATTGTATCTAGACAAGTATTCAGTCCAAAAATGTAGATTTATTTTATTTAGCTCTACCGAATGTAATGAATTAATACATTATATAAGAGATGAATAATTAGCATTCTACACTGAAGACTGCCTGTGGGATGTCCATATTCTGTGTTGGCATAATATTATTGCCTCTGAATGATATAAGTATAAAAAACATTTTTAATATATAATCTGGTTATCAGTTCTGCCCAAGCAGAAAGGTTGAAGTCTGTATGAATCTCAGATCAACTTTCCCAAATAAGAGACAGATTTACTCACTCACTCATTCATTTATTCATTTATTCATTTATTGTTTGTTTGTTTGTTTGTTTATTTATTTAAGAACTTTATATAGCAACGTAACTCATACCCAGTGACTCCAAGTCATCATCATTGAGATCCCTAACCATCAAAGATGATTAAGGGGTTGAAGGCTAAAACATATGAAGAATGGTTGTAGGAATTGGGTATGTTGATTCTAGTGAAAATAAGGACTATGAGTGACATAATAGCAATATTCCAATATTTGAGGGGCTGTGACAAAGAAGAGGAGGATCAACCTATTTTCCAAAGCACCTGAAGGCAAAACAAGGAACAATGAATGGATGGAAACTAATCAGAACTAAGGAGAAACTTCCTAACCGTGAGAACAATTAAACAGTGGAACGACTCGCCATCATAAATTCTGGGTGCTTCATCACTGGAAGTTTTTAAGAAGAGACTAGACAGCCACCTGTCTGGAATGGTATAGGGCCGTGATGGCGAACCTATGGCACGGGTGCCACAGGTGGCACACGGAGCCATATCAGTGGGCACACGAGCCTTGCCATAGCTCACCTCCAGCATGCATGCGTGCGCCAGCCAGCTGACTTTTGGGCCTTCTGGTCCCACCGGAAGTTGGGAAATAGGCTGTTTCCGGCCTCTGGAGGGCCTCCGGGAGTGGGGGAGGCCGTTTTCGCCCTCCCCAGGCTCCTAGAAAGCCTCTGGAGCCTGGGGAGGGTGAAAAACGGGCCTACCGGGCCCACTATGCTATCATGTGTTAAAAGCAGGGGGAAGCATGGGGGGGCACACACGCAAGCATGGGCCGCATTGAATTATGGGTGTGGGCACGCACGTGGGCAACTTCCCCGCACTCCCCCCGCTTTTGGCACGCGACGGCAAAAAGGTTAGCCATCACTGATATAGGGTCTCCTGCTTGAAAAGGGGGTTGGATTAGAACAGGGGTCCCCCACACAGCTTACTAGTGGGCCGTGAAGGGTTTGCAACAGGGCCATTGAAACAGATGACTAACGCATATGTGCGCATCCTCACTTGTGTGAGCAGCAGGCGTGCACTTGCACTCCATTTACGTGATAGGCAGGTGCGTATGCATGCCACTTGTGGAAATGGAGCTGCGCATGACAGCCACTTGTACAAACCACCCCATCCTCCTGCTGGTCCGCAAATCTGGAAACATTGGGGAAGTAGAAGACCTCCAAAGTCCCTTCCACCTCTGTTATTCTGTTCTGAATGGATCATAGCTCAACTGCACAGTGTGCATAAGCTCACAAAGTCCTAGGTTCAATCTGTAGTGTGTCTTGAGAGGGCAGTTTTGTCTGAAATTCTATAAAGTTCAGTGAGCCTGTCATAACTCTAAGGATCATCCAACTAACTTTGGTATGGATTTTTATCTATTTGACCTGGGTGCAAGTCAACTTTTCCACAGTGAGGGGGAGGTGTGTTACTTAACTGTTCCTTGTTTGTATAAGATTTGAGTTTTATTTCAAATCATGGGATGCCCAGACCATCCCAATCATTGTCTCCAAGTAACATACATACTCAAACTCCTTAAAGTAAGCTTAAGCATAAACAAAACTTTATAATAATATAGTAAGAACAATGACTTAAGGTAGATTAAACTTCTGTATTGTTCCTTTCCAAGGAGAAAATGGTGAATCGGGGTGATCGGTGAGAAAGCAGAATTTCTTAGCTCCTTTTTTGGGTTGGGTTTCTCTGGAAATAAATAGAACCCTTAAACCAATAATCGGTATGCCATTGGCAAAATAAAGGAACTGGAGCTTGGGACTTAAGTTAGTTAGTTAATTTAAGTCTCTTGGGCCAGATGATTTACATCTCAGAAGCAACTAATGGAGATCATCACAGAATCTTTTTGGTAATCTTTGAGAACTTCTGAAGGATTGATGAGGTCCCAGAAGATTTGGGGAGGTCAAGGATTATCCCAGTCTTCAAAAAAGGGAAAAACCACAGGTCTGCTAGCTTGAAGACTACACAAAGTGAGATTCTCAAAAGGATGATCAAAAAGGCGTGTTTATGGGCACTTGAATAGGCATGCTACAATTAACAGGAGACCCCATTTTCAGAAACAAACTGTGCACAATAACTATCCTTCCTAGGCAGAGTTTCTTCCTTAGTAGCAAAATATCAGCTACAATAGAAACTCTCCTGAACTCTCTCATTCAACTCATTGATAAAAATGTTGAACATAAACTCTGCCCAACACTACCCTCCAGTTAAAGTGGTACCATTAAGGAATTCTTTGGGTGTGGTCATCCAACTAATTGTGGGTCCATCTAATAGTGGTAGCTTCTATCCCATATTTTACAATTCTAATAAGGAGAATGTCACAGAGTACTCTTTCAAAAGCTTTACTGACACCCATACAGACTCTGTCCACAACCTTCTCCTGATCTACTAAGCTGGAAATTTATTTAGAATCATTTGGGTAATTGGTGAAGTTTAGAAATGTTGCAGGATCCAATTTGGGTCAATCAATCTTGACTGAATCCTGCAACATTATCCTGGAATACATATATTTGCCTTCATTTGTTTAGAAATATTTACTGACACAGAACTAACTTTTCCTTCTGAATGGTGATGGTCAGAATTCTATCCAAGGAAGATGGGAGGTTAAGACATATGAATTATAAATAAACAAATAAACTTAGGTCATCAGATAAAATCATCTGATAAAATCTGATAAAATCATCATAATATTTCCATATTATGAAGCAAATTAGGGAACTACAATTGACAAGGCTTTCTCTGCAATGGCACCCAAGGTGGAATTTGTTTTGCCAAGTTGTCAGATGTTAATGTTTTTATTTTGGATTAATTTAATTAGTGTGATGAATGCAATGTTATGTCTCATGGGTTAATTCTTGTTCATCTAGCAGCCTACACTAATTAAGATTTATATTTAATTTTACCAGTTATCCAAATTATTTTAAAATAACAATAATGGGTATAAATCTTATAATTACCTGAATTGTAAATCTGATTAAGATAAATAACATTATATGTAATGATATCATATTCATCATACAATTAATTGAGTTGCCTTTTCTGCTTCCTTATTAGCATGTTTGAGTAGAAGCTTCCAATTGCTAGTAAGTAGATGAACCAGTACAACTGGTCCATTCCCATGATTTTTCTTTAAAATTTGTGAACACCCAGAATAATGGGTGTGGCATAATTTAGGGCAAGTTGTGTTGAAATTCGACACAGCTAGCTGAGATTCCAGCTGTGGAAAAACATAGTGGATGAGAAAAAAAGAAGAGAGGGAATAATGAATAAGATTAATTGTTAAGTAATAATAAGAACAACCTTCATAAAGCATTATGAAATATAATGATGTCCACAATATTCCATTTAGGACTGAACCCACCACTCACAAAATCCCAAGCTTGGACTATTAATTTTGGCATTTCTTAGTTTTGATCTCTTTCAAAATGATAGATAAAAGTCAAGTTGGCAAAAGGACAGTATGATCAAAGTGCCACCCATTTGGATGTGTGTCACAATGTGCATTACAAACAGGTAAAGCTTTGATTGCACTGTTGCAGCTGCCCTCTTGATGCTTTTTTAACCATGAGCTGCAGACATTCTTCATTCCAGGAAAGCAAATTGAGAATGCAACAAAACAGTGTGTGGTGTTGTTGTTTTACATTTCTTTTTTCTTCTTTCTCCCTCTTCCCGTTTGTCCTATCTTAGAAGAGAACCATGCTGCTTAGGCTCCTGCCATTTGTGGTCTTCTGCACCATCTATTTTGTTCTTTTGCTCCCTGAGCCCAGCTTGAAGAGCACTATCGTAAAGTGTTTCCCCACATTGTCCCTAGCGTTCTTTGTGGCCACTCAGTCCAAAAATGGAGGTGTCTTCAAACCGTATTCCCGGTGGATTTTCCATGGTCTCTTGTTCGCATGTGTGGGAGATGCCTGCTTGGTATGGCCAGAGTTCTTCCTTGCAGGTATGGTGTTTGAAGGTTTATGACACTGTTGGGGAAGTATCTAGGCTAAAATTTGGGGCTGGTTTTAATCATTCCAGTAGCTTAGTCGTCAAATCGGAAAGGCCATTACTTTGCATGGGTACCATTCCTTATCTCCCAACAGTTGGTAGATGAAAAATAAGCACACTTCTAGTATTGCATTATAGTGGATATAATGCATAGTGCATATATTTATGAGCCAGATGTTTAGACTGGATTTGGTATTTTATCTACCTATTATTGTTATATTTATTTATTACCCTACTTGTGATGATTGTCTGCTCTTTTTCATCCTACCTGTTGTTTGAACAATCTCCCTCAGAGATAGACAACCCATGGTCCTGTAGATGATACACTATTGCTGACCTATAGATTCCAGCCCCTTTCCCTATAGTCTATACTGGTCACTGGGAACTGCAATTCAATAACATCTAGAGCAGTGCTTCTCAATTATTTTCTGTCATGCCCCCCTATGAAGAAGAAAACATTTTTCGCGCCCCCCGCGCGACTGTAAATAGTATCATTATTAGAAAAAGGTCTGTTCTCCTTGAAAGGGAGGAGCATGCGCAGTCACATGTACTGGCTTAATGCTCACTATCGATGCAAATGTCAGCAGCGGTAGCCCGATTTCTTTAGCAAGTTTGATTAATTGGGGCAGCGTTATGTTTCACAGGAGAAGGTCATTGTCAGTCATTTGACCATCAATTGGGCGCACATCCGTCGGGCAACAAAGTAAGTGTGGACGGACGTCCCACACTAAAGATGGCTCCGACAGGCTCATGTCACAAGGGTTTTGGACAGCCAATCAGATGCCGAGGTCAAATGAGCTCCCTTTTATGGAGCCTCGCACCCCCCCGGGGGGCGCACCCCACTATTTGAGAAGCACTGATCTAGAGAAACATTATTCCTGTATGTTGATTGATGCTGGGGTTTATTTTAGATGTGTCTGTGTGTGTGTACTTATACATAATTTATGTATGTTAGCATTGTTTTCAAAGTTATCAAAGACAACCCAGAGCATAACTATTCAGCCTCAAGGCCTGGATCTATTGAGAGAACAGCCAGGGACACACAGTCAAGTGCTTTTCTCCAATCCATGATCTGGCAGAAAAGAGATACTGGCGTAAAGAGAGCCAGTTTAGTCTAGCAGTTAAGGTGCTGGCCAAGAAACCAGGAGTCTGGGAATTCTAGTCCTGCCTTAGGCATTAAAACCAGCTGGTTGGGGGACTTTTTCCTTGTAAAACTTTGAGTGAAATCCTCGGCTTTTTCCCCTCCCATACAAATTCCCTAATGTTTGCCATTTTTATCTTGATAATTAGGACAGCAAAAGCAGTGGTGAAATTCAAATTTTTTTACTACTGGTTCTGTAGGTGTGGCTTGGTGGGCGTGATGTGGCTTAGTAGGCGTGGCAGGGGAAGGATATTGCAAAATCTCCATTCCCACCCCACTCCAGGGGGAAGGATCCTGCAAAATCCCCATTCCTACCCCACTTCTGGGGGAAGGATATTGCAAAATCTCCATTCCCACCCCACTCTGGGGCCAGCCAGAGGTGGTGTTTGCCGGTTCTCCGAACTGCTCAAAATTTCCGCTACCGGTTCTCCAGAACCTGTCAGAACCTGCTGGATTTCACCCCTGAGCAAAAGGTACTGTTTTAATGCACGGCAAATTAACCAAAGGAATTGTGGGATTTCCCTGGTTTCATTTCCCTGCTCAAAGGAAAAACTGTCACCTGTCACTCTCCTTAATGTGGGGTGAAGTAGGGCCAGACGAATTTATCTGAATGCTTAGCCAGCTTAAATTCCCCAACTAACAGACTGCAGGTGGGGAGATATTACACCCCACTACCTGTCCATTGGGCCATTTCTGAACATGGGTTTAGTGCTTTTCTCAAAGTGCATTAAACATAGATCCTAAAGCAACCTGACTAGCTGGTTGTAGATCTGGAGAAGGAAGCAATCAATGAACAGTGAACATCATCATTAACTATTGCAAACAACTACACAGCTGTACTTTGGCAGAACTGCACGTAGCTGTGCTTAGGCACAGTAGCAACCTCCCTCCTCCATCCCACAAAGTGATGAAAAGAACAAAAGGTCTAGTGTGGTTCAGTGAAGGTCCTATCTGAAGGGGGGAGGGAGGATCTAATGCACTCACTGGGGATAGAAATGCAGAAATGGCAAATGCACGTTTCTTTTCCAGTTTGAAGTGACTTTCCATGCAGCGCAGAGCCAATGTTCTCTTGAAAGCATAAATCCTGATTTCTAAACACATATTTAGCATGTTGACCGTGCTAAACAAGGATATGTAAGATGCCCACCTGACAGATGCTTTGGGAAATGGTGGACAGGCATTATGGGAGCAGATGTCTCTGGGGAAGCCAAGATGTCTGGTCTCTCCTGCAAGCTAAGCGAACACAGTCACGGAGGGCAGTGACAGGGCAGGAGCACATCTGCAGGAGACTGAATTCAAAAGGAGCTGGGCAGGTTCCAACTCTTCAACCCATCATCAACCACATCCTTAGGAAGTGTGTCTAGATAATTTCCAGAGCAACAACTGTGTTGGAACAAGATGAGAAATATCACTTTAAAACAAGAAAGCTAAAGATGGCTGCAAACCCCCACCACCACCAAGCCATGCCCTCAGAACTGGTAGTAACAAATTTAACATTTTACCCCTGGTTCAGTTGCTGTTGTAAGTCAAAGACTACCTGTAATTTTCATTTTGTCATGTCTAATACCAATTCCCGCCACATGAGGGAGCCAGTTAAATGCATATCACAAGTGCAATGAGAAGGTATAAAAATCTAAAGTTATACGGGTATTTATTGCAACACAGAGTCCCCATGAGTGAGTAGGCAGCTGTATAAATTTTCCAAAATAAATAAATAAAACATCTGGGAGGAAATATGGAGGATGATAATGCCCAGAACTGGTTTGAATAGATATATATATCCTGTTTATTCCTTACAATCATGTAAACAGAAAGACAACATTAATATGGTAGCACACCCAATCCAGCTCTCACAATTTGAGGCTTGATTGTCTTTGGAGTGGGATTTGGCAGAGCTGGAAAGTACCAGATTGGGAAAGGCTGATCTTATTCTTGCAGAAACAAGCAAGGGGATTTAGTCTGCTTTATAGATTGAGAAATCCCAATCTATGGATTAAGATGAAACATGAAATCATCTCACCTGTCCAAGTTTTTTTAAAGAACAAAATTATGAACATACATGGAAACAAATATTGTACATGAATTTCATCTAATGAAAGTATGGTAAAGCTAGGCTACTTTCCTTTAGAGATGAATATCTCATTCATGGAAGGAGGAGCCTGAGTGGCGTAGCAGGCTAATGCCTCCTATTAAGGCAGCATTTAACATCCAGCTGCCTGCAATTACTGCGAGTTCTAATCTCACCAGGCTCAAGGTTGACTCAGCCTTCCATCCTTTCTAAGGTGGGTAAAATGAGGACCCCGTTTGTGGGGGCAATAAGCTGACTTTGTATAAATATACAAAAGTATGAAGGCTATTGCTTAATGCATTGTAAGCCGCCCTGAGTCTCCAGAGAAGGGTGGCATATAAATATAAATAAAAAAAATTTAAAAAAGGAAAAATTCTGTAGTAAATTCTCAGTAGTAACTCTTTGGAGTTGTTTGCTATATATTAATAGATTGAGAAGGACATCAAGATACTTTCTGATGAACACTTTTAATACTGTCAAAGGCAGTTTGTGGGTTTCAACCTGATGCCACAGATACCTCCCTTGGTTACCACTAAACTCTCTGCCCCACCTGATGTTAAAAGGATAGAGGTAGTCCTCAACTTATGACTACAGCTGTGAACTTCCATCCCTAAGCAATGTAGTCATTCAGTTGCACCTGATTTTACAACTTTTGTGCCACAGTTGTTAAGCAATTGCTGTAGTCCTTAAGCATATCTGGATTCCCCCATTGAATTCACTTGATAGAAGCCCCTCGGGAGGGTGACAAATGGCAACCAGATGGCCCTGGGATGCATCAACTCCTATAAATACATGCTGGTTACAAATTGGGGTTTCCCGAGCAGCGGGTTGGACTAGAAGACCTCCAAGGTCCTTTCCAACTCTGTTCTTTTCTGTCAAATCACCAGAATTATAATCACATGACTGCAGGTATGCCATGATGGTTGTAAGTGTTAGTACTGGTTGTAAGTCCAAGGCCTAATTGTAAGTCACTTAGCGCCATTAACAGTTGTTAAATGAATGGTCATAAGTGGAGGACTATCTGCAGTGGTGGGATTCAGCCGGTTCGCATCACTTCAGGAGAACCGGTTGTTAATTTTCTGAGCAGTTTGACGAACCAGTTGTTGGAAGAAATCATTAGGGCAGAGAACCGGTTGTTAAATTATTTGAATCCCACCACTGACTACCTGTACCATTAAAAGCATTCCTACACCTAAAATATCATCTTTATTTCCAAGAATATCTCTGGTCTTAGAGATAAATATGGCAGGTGGATTGCAATCTAGTTCTTGGAAAATGTGCCCCTTGGCCAACCCCACCCATAAAATATTAACAAGGTAAACTGAGGGTTCGAAGAGGCCACAAACAGCTTCTTTTGGTCAAAAAAATGAATGCAAACGAAAGATGAGGCGATCAGTTTATGATTTTGCCACAATACTCCATTTTGTCAGGGAGCTTTCATTTAAGGGGGAAGGAGAGAGCGAGACACCAAAACACATGTAATAATACAGCCTTCAAGAAACAGGCTGCCTGTGTCATGTTCTTCCTTTTCAGAGCATGCATTAGAGAGTAAGGCATTAAATATTTATCAGGAATAAACATAGCTACTCTTCAGCCCTGCTGTGCCTGTATCTTTTCTTTCCCAGTTGAAAAGAGCACTTAGACACCAAATTGGGGACAGAAGGTAGACAATAGTCCAGGACTGAATGAGGCAATTTTGTAGGTCATACTCAGAGTGCCTTTTCTTGGTTTAGCAAGCTGCAATTATAGAATAATCCTGTGCATCTGAAGTTATAAGCCAGAGGAGGCTGCCAGAATGACTGAACTGGTTGATCTTGGTGGAGCAATGCAGCTCATATGGCTGTTGTTATTGGTTTGCCTTTTCTCCCCTTTACAGGAATGGGTGCCTTTGCCATCTGCCACATCTGCTACATCGTAGCCTTTGGCCTGGCTCCCCTTCAACCTCTCACCTTCCTGGTCATCCAGGGACTCGTGGTTGTGAATTACGTGGTGATCCTGCTGCCCTGTTTGTCAGGTTTCTACACGTGGGCAGTGCTGTTTTATTCAGGCCTCCTTGGCGTCATGACCTGGCGTGCACTGTTTTCCTCCAAAGTATTGGCTTCGGCAGGCAGCTTGGTCTTCATCGTGTCTGATATGTTGGTTGCCCATGACAAATTCTGCAACCCCCATCCTCTCGCCCGTGTGCTGTACATGAGCACTTACTACCTCGCCCAAACCTTGATTGCCCTCTCAGTAGATTCTCCGAAATTTTCCTCAAAGGAGAACTGAGTCTTGAATTGGACTTCTGGATTGACCTTTGGCACCAAAGTTTCGTCAAGCATTCTGCCTCTCAAATTCACACTTCTCGAGTTCAACTAACTTCTGGATGGGTTGAAACTACAACTCCCAGGATCCCCATGGGCCAACAACTGTGAGTAATCAGCAGCCATGGCGGCTGCCACGAAGCTGTGACAACCGGGCTAAGAAAAGTGCTGGAGGAAAGGGGGAGAGCCTTCTCTGTGGGGGCACCTGCCCTCTGGAACGAGCTGCCCCCAGAGATTCGTTGGATTCCCGACCTTTGTACCTTTCGCCGTGCCCTTAAAACACTATTATTTCATCAAGCAGGGCTGGCCTAAAATATTATTTTAATGTGTTATTTTATTTTAGATTATTGGCCAAACTATTTAATAATTTTAAATTGTTTTTAACTTTTATATTGTTGGTTTTTTATCTTGGCTGTACATTGCCCTGAGTCCTTCGGGAGAAGGGCAGTATAAAAATTTAAAAAATAAAATAAAATAAAATAAAATAAAATAAAATAAAATAAAATAAAATAAAATAAAATAAAATAAAATAAAATAAAATAAAATAAAATAAAATAAAGCAGAGTGAAACGGAGCTCTCTGAAGCCGGGTGAGTGATAACAAACCCAGGTTTGTAACAACTTGTGGAGCAATATTATTACTTATAAGACCCCTAGCCTAAAATAGCGGCTGAACAACAAAGGGGCCTTGGAAAGTTTTAAACTGCAACTTTAAAGAGACAAAGACCCATGAAACAACTAATTTTTGTATAGAACTAAAGGAATTAATTATTGAGATATGGTAAAAAGACTGGATATTTTAAATTTTGAATTGGATTCTAAAAAAAAAGAAGATTTGGTAATTTTAAAATTAAAAGAAGAATTGCACAAAATGGATGCTTGCATGACTAATGGAAAATGTGGATTGTAGAGAGACACCATTTGGTTTAAAAAGGAACTTTGTAACTTTTTTTTTTGTTGTTGTTGTTATGGATTCTGAGTTTTACAGATAAAAGCCATGGGACTTTGTGGAGGAGGTTTTTTTTTTCCCTGTCTGCAGACAGCTGGATTTTGGTGAAAAGAAAAGGAACTATAATGGAACTCCTATAGTTGAAACAACAGTAATTAAAAATTGGCACAGGAACAAAAGAAGGAATAAGCACAGGCCCAAGAGAGGGAGATTTGATACATTATATCCGGAATAAAAATAAGAAAAATATTTAATATGATTTATGGAGAACAAAACTGAAAACATTGAAAATGGAAGGAATATATGTTTGCAGGTGAGGAAATGAAGAAGTAAGATAAACACGACTGGAAAAAGAAAAAAGAAGATTTAAACAATGTGGCTTAAAATAAAATAATGTAAAGGTGGATTGTAATAATAAAAAGGAGATTTTTATAGAAATTAAGAATGTTAAATGGAAATTCTTCGTAAAACGAATTGATGAATATATTTAAGGATATGTTTGAAGCAAGAACCATGTTTTAATGTTAAATTGTTATGTAAAAGAATAAGGATAAATATGATTAATTTAAAATGTTAAAAGGAATTTATAAATATATTCAAAGGTATGATTTAAGCAAGAACTATGTCTCAATGTTAAATTGTTATGGAAAAGGATAAGGATGAATATGATTATCTGAAAATAAGTAATGTATAGATGGATGGGAACAACAAAGAAAGGATTAAGAGGGGATCAATAGTTAAACCAACTATGATTATGCTGTGTTTAACAGCCAAAAAATAAAAATAGATATGCTGTGTAACAGCCAGAAAACAAAAATGACTATGCTGTATTTAACAGCGAAACAAAAATGACAATGCTATGTAACAGTCAAAACCAAAATGAATATGCTGTGTAACAGCCAAAAAATAAAAAAGAGTACGCTGTGTTTAACAGCGTACTCTTTTTTATTTTTTGGCTGTTACACAGCATATTCATTTTGGTTTTGACTGTTACATAGCATTGTCATTTTTGTTTCGCTGTTAAATACAGCATAGTCATTTTTGTTTTCTGGCTGTTACACAGCATATCTATTTTTATTTTTTGGCTGTTAAACACAGCATAATCATAGTTGGTTTAACTATTGATCCCCTCTTAATCCTTTCTTTGTTGTTCCCATCCATCTATACATTACTTATTTTCAGATAATCATATTCATCCTTATCCTTTTCCATAACAATTTAACATTGAGACATAGTTCTTGCTTAAATCATACCTTTGAATATATTTATAAATTCCTTTTAACATTTTAAATTAATCATATTTATCCTTATTCTTTTACATAACAATTTAACATTAAAACATGGTTCTTGCTTCAAACATATCCTTAAATATATTCATCAATTCGTTTTACGAAGAATTTCCATTTAACATTCTTAATTTCTATAAAAATCTCCTTTTTATTATTACAATCCACCTTTACATTATTTTATTTTAAGCCACATTGTTTAAATCTTCTTTTTTCTTTTTCCAGTCGTGTTTATCTTACTTCTTCATTTCCTCACCTGCAAACATATATTCCTTCCATTTTCAATGTTTTCAGTTTTGTTCTCCATAAATCATATTAAATATTTTTCTTATTTTTATTCCGGATATAATGTATCAAATCTCCCTCTCTTGGGCCTGTGCTTATTCCTTCTTTTGTTCCTGTGCCAATTTTTAATTACTGTTGTTTCAACTATAGGAGTTCCATTATAGTTCCTTTTCTTTTCACCAAAATCCAGCTGTCTGCAGACAGGGAAAAAAAAAACCTCCTCCACAAAGTCCCATGGCTTTTATCTGTAAAACTCAGAATCCATAACAACAACAACAAAAAAAAAAGTTACAAAGTTCCTTTTTAAACCAAATGGTGTCTCTCTACAATCCACATTTTCCATTAGTCATGCAAGCATCCATTTTGTGCAATTCTTCTTTTAATTTTAAAATTACCAAATCTTCTTTTTTTTTAGAATCCAATTCAAAATTTAAAATATCCAGTCTTTTTACCATATCTCAATAATTAATTCCTTTAGTTCTATACAAAAATTAGTTGTTTCATGGGTCTTTGTCTCTTTAAAGTTGCAGTTTAAAACTTTCCAAGGCCCCTTTGTTGTTCAGCCGCTATTTTAGGCTAGGGGTCTTATAAGTAATAATATTGCTCCACAAGTTGTTACAAACCTGGGTTTGTTATCACTCACCCGGCTTCAGAGAGCTCCGTTTCACTCTGCTTTATTTTATTTTATTTTATTTTATTTTATTTTATTTTATTTTATTTTATTTTATTTTATTTTATTTTATTTTATTTTATTTTATTTTATTTTATTTTTTAAATTTTTATACTGCCCTTCTCCCGAAGGACTCAGGGCAATGTACAGCCAAGATAAAAAACCAACAATATAAAAGTTAAAAACAATTTAAAATTATTAAATAGTTTGGCCAATAATCTAAAATAAAATAACACATTAAAATAATATTTTAGGCCAGCCCTGCTTGATGAAATAATAGTGTTTTAAGGGCACGGCGAAAGGTACAAAGGTCGGGAATCCAACGAATCTCTGGGGGCAGCTCGTTCCAGAGGGCAGGTGCCCCCACAGAGAAGGCTCTCCCCCTTTCCTCCAGCACTTTTCTTAGCCCGGTTGTCACAGCTTCGTGGCAGCCGCCATGGCTGCTGATTACTCACAGTTGTTGGCCCATGGGGATCCTGGGAGTTGTAGTTTCAACCCATCCAGAAGTTAGTTGAACTCGAGAAGTGTGAATTTGAGAGGCAGAATGCTTGACGAAACTTTGGTGCCAAAGGTCAATCCAGAAGTCCAATTCAAGACTCAGTTCTCCTTTGAGGAAAATTTCGGAGAATCTACTGAGAGGGCAATCAAGGTTTGGGCGAGGTAGTAAGTGCTCATGTACAGCACACGGGCGAGAGGATGGGGGTTGCAGAATTTGTCATGGGCAACCAACATATCAGACACGATGAAGACCAAGCTGCCTGCCGAAGCCAATACTTTGGAGGAAAACAGTGCACGCCAGGTCATGACGCCAAGGAGGCCTGAATAAAACAGCACTGCCCACGTGTAGAAACCTGACAAACAGGGCAGCAGGATCACCACGTAATTCACAACCACGAGTCCCTGGATGACCAGGAAGGTGAGAGGTTGAAGGGGAGCCAGGCCAAAGGCTACGATGTAGCAGATGTGGCAGATGGCAAAGGCACCCATTCCTGTAAAGGGGAGAAAAGGCAAACCAATAACAACAGCCATATGAGCTGCATTGCTCCACCAAGATCAACCAGTTCAGTCATTCTGGCAGCCTCCTCTGGCTTATAACTTCAGATGCACAGGATTATTCTATAATTGCAGCTTGCTAAACCAAGAAAAGGCACTCTGAGTATGACCTACAAAATTGCCTCATTCAGTCCTGGACTATTGTCTACCTTCTGTCCCCAATTTGGTGTCTAAGTGCTCTTTTCAACTGGGAAAGAAAAGATACAGGCACAGCAGGGCTGAAGAGTAGCTATGTTTATTCCTGATAAATATTTAATGCCTTACTCTCTAATGCATGCTCTGAAAAGGAAGAACATGACACAGGCAGCCTGTTTCTTGAAGGCTGTATTATTACATGTGTTTTGGTGTCTCGCTCTCTCCTTCCCCCTTAAATGAAAGCTCCCTGACAAAATGGAGTATTGTGGCAAAATCATAAACTGATCGCCTCATCTTTCGTTTGCATTCATTTTTTTGACCAAAAGAAGCTGTTTGTGGCCTCTTCGAACCCTCAGTTTACCTTGTTAATATTTTATGGGTGGGGTTGGCCAAGGGGCACATTTTCCAAGAACTAGATTGCAATCCACCTGCCATATTTATCTCTAAGACCAGAGATATTCTTGGAAATAAAGATGATATTTTAGGTGTAGGAATGCTTTTAATGGTACAGGTAGTCAGTGGTGGGATTCAAATAATTTAACAACCGGTTCTCTGCCCTAATGATTTCTTCCAACAACTGGTTCGTCAAACTGCTCAGAAAATTAACAACCGGTTCTCCTGAAGTGATGCGAACCGGCTGAATCCCACCACTGCAGATAGTCCTCCACTTATGACCATTCATTTAACAACTGTTAATGGCGCTAAGTGACTTACAATTAGGCCTTGGACTTACAACCAGTACTAACACTTACAACCATCATGGCATACCTGCAGTCATGTGATTATAATTCTGGTGATTTGACAGAAAAGAACAGAGTTGGAAAGGACCTTGGAGGTCTTCTAGTCCAACCCGCTGCTCGGGAAACCCCAATTTGTAACCAGCATGTATTTATAGGAGTTGATGCATCCCAGGGCCATCTGGTTGCCATTTGTCACCCTCCCGAGGGGCTTCTATCAAGTGAATTCAATGGGGGAATCCAGATATGCTTAAGGACTACAGCAATTGCTTAACAACTGTGGCACAAAAGTTGTAAAATCAGGTGCAACTGAATGACTACATTGCTTAGGGATGGAAGTTCACAGCTGTAGTCATAAGTTGAGGACTACCTCTATCCTTTTAACATCAGGTGGGGCAGAGAGTTTAGTGGTAACCAAGGGAGGTATCTGTGGCATCAGGTTGAAACCCACAAACTGCCTTTGACAGTATTAAAAGTGTTCATCAGAAAGTATCTTGATGTCCTTCTCAATCTATTAATATATAGCAAACAACTCCAAAGAGTTACTACTGAGAATTTACTACAGAATTTTTCCTTTTTTAAATTTTTTTTATTTATATTTATATGCCACCCTTCTCTGGAGACTCAGGGCGGCTTACAATGCATTAAGCAATAGCCTTCATACTTTTGTATATTTATACAAAGTCAGCTTATTGCCCCCACAATCTGGGTCCTCATTTTACCCACCTTAGAAAGGATGGAAGGCTGAGTCAACCTTGAGCCTGGTGAGATTAGAACTCGCAGTAATTGCAGGCAGCTGGATGTTAAATGCTGCCTTAATAGGAGGCATTAGCCTGCTACGCCACTCAGGCTCCTTATTTTTATCACCAGGACTTTCATAATTTACACCTCTGCTTTTACGCTTTCCTCATGGGCGAACCTGTGTGAAAATATGATGATGATGATGATTTTGCAAGCAATTAAAACAAGATTTAATGGGATTTTTACATGTACTGTATGCACATTTGTGAATGTCCATTTCTCCAATGTATATAGATAGTTCTCTACTTACAACACTTCACTTAGTGAACATTCAAAGTTACGACGATACTGAAAAAAGTTATTTTTGATCGTTTTTCACACTTAACGACCATTGCAGCATCCCTGTGGTCACATGATCAAAATTCAGACACTTCGGAACTGACTCACATTTATGACCATTATGACCATCCCGGGATCGTGTGATTCCCTTGGACGATCTTCTGCCAAGCAAAGTCAATGGGAGAACCAGATTCACTTAACAACCGTGTTACTAATTTAACAATTGTGTCCAAAAAGGTCATAAAATGGAGCAAAATTCACTTAACAAATGTTTTACTTACCATCAAAAATGTTGGGCTCAATTACGTCGAGGACTACTTGTATATGCTTGTATTAATTCTTGCTCCATTAGTAAGAAACTACATTGCAACATTCAGCAGAGTGTGAATTTTGAAGGGCAGTTGACTGTATTTGTTTAAGAATGTCAAATTAACTAAATTTTCAGGGAAAGCTGAAAAGTCGAAAGACTTTCTCGTACGGCAAGTGATACTACGTGGTTCTCTGATGTGGGGGTGGAGGCCAAATCCTGATATTTTCCAGAGAATCATTGAACTCATTGAAATGCCTAATTTCTTGAAGAATGACTACATTTATAATGTTGCACAGCTCTCTTATCTGCCCACACATCCCTGCACCCTACTGTGGTTGGGATTTATTTCTGGATGAAAGGATTTATATTTCAGTTGCTTCAACTAGAAAATGCTTCATTCTTGTTCATATTGGGAAATGGCGGATAGTTTTCTGGGATTGTTAATTTAAAGACCTTGTCTAGGATGAGGTTAACTATGAGCAGCAGCACTGCATAATTTGGATTAGGGTTCAGTGGAAATGATAAGGCCTCAATCAAGAAGAAACCAGAACTCTTAGGGTGTGGAGAAGGAACATCTTAACTCTGCAACTGGATTCCTATATAATGCTACACAGTCTTCATTTATGCTTCATTGAGTAAACTCGGGTGGGTTCTAAAAATTTTTACTACCTGTTCTGTGGGTGTGGCTTATTTTATGGGCGTGGCTTGATGGTCATGTGACAAATATTTAGGATTTAGCAGAGGTACTGGTCTACCAGACTTTTAACTGCTTGCAGAGCTGTACCGATCCACCCATTTATTTTTACAGGCACTGGTCTACCCATTTATTTTTGCAGACACGGGTCTACTCATTTGTTTTCTTTTAACACTGATCAGCTGTAGGGCGGCCCTTTGAAGCCCCAGGGCAGGAGTTTAAACAGTTTTTTTCCCTCTAGCCATCATCTGGGACTCAGGAGGCAGCAATAGATTGTGGGTGGGGCCAAATAAAAGGTAAGAATAATGCGGGGGGTGGGGGTGGGTGGGGCAGAGGGGCAGAACCGGTTTGGTGACGTCATATCGTCACCGCTACCGGCTCGGAAGAACCGGGCTGAACCGGGAGGAACCCACCACTGAGTAAAATTCAAAGAGCTGAGTAGTTTGTCCCATACCATGCAAGAGATGGTTTTAATTTAGTGTTATTTATTCTGGTCTTTAGCTAACAAAACCATAAACCAAAGTTTATCCATCATCTCCACTGGGCTAAGAACGCAGGACATGCTAAAACAAATCTAACCAGTGTGTGTTATTACAGGTAGTCCTCAATTTACAAGAATTTGTTTAGTGAACGTTCAAAGTTACAACAACACTGAAAAAAGTGACTTATGAATGTTTTTGACACTTACAACTGTTGCAGTCACATGATTAGAATTCAGCCGCTTGGCAGTTGACTCATAATTACGACATTTGTTAGGTCCTAGTGTCACCTGATCCCCTTTTGCGACCTTCTGACAAGCAAAATCAGTGGGGAAGCCGGATTCTCATAACATCCGTGTTACTAATTTCACAACTGCAGTGATTCACTTAACAACTGGGGCAAGAAAGGTCATAAAATGGGGCAAAACTCACTTAACAGCTGTCTCACTTAGTCACAGAAATTTTGGGCTCATTTGTGGTCGTAAGTCAAGGATTACCTGTACTATTATGTGTATAAAATAGATTTTTCTCTCTGTGTGTGTCCTTATCCCCTCACTGCCAAAAAAAAAGTCTTTTTAGAAAGAAGTATTTTAAGTTTCAAAGGAAACCTTTGGTTAAATTAAGCTAAACTATAACTTCCTTTAGCTTCCTTTAACACCCTTTTCAAGATGTTGCAATTTCAAACTCTCTGCAGGCTAAAGGCATTTCCAGTGTGTATGGCCCTCTGTCCTCCTAACCAGTGGTGAAATCCAAATTTTTTTATTACCGGTTCTGTGGGCGTGGCTTGGTGGGCGTGGCAGGAGAAGGATACTGCAAAATCTCCATTCCCTTCCCACTCCTGGGGGAAGGATATTGTAAAACCCCATTCCCACCCCACTCTGGGGCTAGCCGGAAGTGGTATTTGCCGGTTCTCCAAATTGCTCAAAATTTCTGCTACCAGTTCTCCAGAACCTGTCAGAACCTGCTGGATTTCACCCCTGCTCCTAACCCCCTAATTTGTTTTGAATGGATTTACACACAATGCAGCTGGGATTAATACTCCCAGAAACAAAACATATGTCCTTGGGGATCAAACAAATAATTCACTGGGCGTTTAGAAGGAATGCAGATCTTTAGTGCCAAACCCTCCTGTTTTTCTGTCCTGGATTTCTGACAAAGCAGTGAGAACTTCCCACCAAAGCTCTGTAGTAACAGTTGCACGATGAAAAAATAATGTCACCTCCAGAAGATTGGATAATTTTTTTAAAAAGCATATCGCAATGAGTAGAGAGCCAGGGGAGGAATAGGCAACCTGCACTATAAGCCACCCAGAGTTGCTCTGAATAACAACCGATGAATTTAATAAATGATAAATAAATAAACCCTGAAAATTGCTGTACTACGACTGCCAGCATCTCTCACTACTGATGACCTGAGGCTTCCAGCAGTTGTCAAACTTCCAGATGTTTGCAACTGTAGCTCCTATAGGTTCATGAATGGTCTGAAATACCAAGGCAGCGTAGAGACAGTCTATTCCTGGGCTAAATTCAGAAGATAAGAGCTCCTGGGTGCAACAGGCAGAAAACATGACAAGATGAGCTAATCCTACTTTACTGTAAGAATACATTAACAGAATGTTGCCAGTCTGGAGATAAAAGCCTGCTACTATTTTTAACCAACCTGAACAATTAGGGTGGTCCTTCCTAAATTTCTTCCTCTGTCTGTTAATACAGTAGAGACTTCTACCTGTCTCATCTAATTATTTTCTAGGCAGCATTTCTTTCCCTCATCCCCCAAGGTCATCTGCACATTCCATTACAGAATAAGAAACAATCTGTTTGGAAATGAGTCCGTTTCCTCTCTGCAGAAGACAGATGCCAGTAAGGGTCAGTTTGAGGAATTTGTGATCCTCTAAATACAGGGAGTCCTCAATTTACGACCACAACTGAGCCCAACATTTCTGCTGCTAAGTAAGACAGTTGTTAAATGAGTTTAACAATTGTTAAATCATTTAAATGAGTTTAACATGAGTGAGTACAGGTAATCCTCGAATTACAACCACAATTGACCCCAAAATTTCTGTTGCAAAGTGATAAATTTGTTTAGTGAGTTGTTTGTTTTTTTTAAAATTTGATTTATATGCCGCCCTTCTCCTGGAGACTCAGGGCGGCTTACAATGCGCTAAGCAATAGCCTTCATACTTTTGTATATTTATACAAAGTCAGCTTATTGCCCCCACAAACTGGGTCCTCAATTTACCTACCTTAGAAAGGATGGAAGGCTGAGTCAACCTTGAGCCTTGGTGAGATTCGAACCTGCAATAATTGCAGGCAGCTGATGTTAATAACAGGGTGCTTTAGACCACTGTACTATCCAAGGCTCCGTTTTGCCCTGTTTTACGACCTTTTTTGCTACAGTTGTTAAAGTGAGTCACTGCAGTTGTTAAGTTAGAAACACGGTTGTTAAGGGAATCTGTTTTCCCCATTGATTTGCTTCTTAAAAGGTCACAAAAGATGATCACATGATTCACAGACACTGCAACTGTCTTAAGTACATGCCAGTTGCCAAGCGTCTGAATTTTAACCATGTGATTGCAGGAAAGCTGCAAATGTTGTAAGTGTGAAAAACACTCATAAGTCACTTTTTCCAGTGCCATTGTAGCTTTAAATGGTCATTAAATCAACGGCTGTAAGTCAAGGACTACTTGTATTGGGGAACAAAACTTCTGGCAAGCTTTACCTTTGATTACACCGGCCAGAATCGCTGGGAATTGTAGTTCAGCAACATTTGGAGATGGGGAGAATCAAGGCTTTAAAATATCCCAGGATTTCCCACCTATTTCTAACACAGCTATCCTTCTAAGATCTTTGGAATCCATTAGATAAATGTAGCTACTGCATCCTACACTTCCACTAAATACTGAATAAATTGGGTGAATTATAATTAAAAGCAGCCTTCATTACAAAAAAAAAAAAAATCCGAATCAACATGTTTAAACTCAATAGTTCAGGAAACAATTGAAAATAATGGTAGTCCTCCACCAAAATTGAGCCCAAAATTTCTATTACTAAGTGAGACAGCTACTAAGTAAATTTTGTCCCATTTTATGACCTTTCTTTCCACAGGTGCTAAGTGAATCACTGCAGTTGATAAGTTAGTAACATGGTTGTTAAGTGAATCTGGCTTCCCCATTGACTTTGCTTGTCAGAAGGTCACAAAAGGGGATCACATGACCCTAGGACACTGCAACGGTCATAAACATGAGTCGATTGCCAGGCATCAGAATTTTTATCATGGGACCATGAGGATACAGGTAGTCCTCAACATACAACCACAAGGGAGCCTAGAATTTATGTTGCTAAGTGAGAAATTTGTTAAGTGAGTTTTGTTTCATTTCACAACTTTTCCCGCCACATTTGTTAAGTGAATCACTGCAGTTCACTCGTGGGTTCCTCCCGGTTTGGCCTGGTTCCGCAGAGCCAGTAGTGGTGACGATATGACGTCACCGAACCAGTTCTGCCCCGCCCGCCCCCCTCCCCCCCACATTATTCTTACCTTTTATTTGGCCCCACCCCCAATCTATTGCTGCCTCCCGAGTCCCAGCTGATGGGCTAGAAGGAAAAAACTGTTTAAACTCTTGCCGCGTGGGGCTTCAAAGGGCCACCCTACAGCTGATCAGTGTTAAAAGGCAGTGTGGTGGTAGACCGGTGCCTCCAAAAACAAATGAGTAGACCAATGCCTGCAAAAATAAATGGGTAGACCAGTGCCCCCAAAAACAAATGAGTAGACTGGTACAGCTCTGCAAGCAGTTAAAAGCCTGGTAGACCAGTACCTCTGCTAAATCCTAAAGAATTGTCACATGACCATCAAGCCACGCCCACAAAATAAGCCATGCCCACAGAACCAGTAGTAAAAAAAATTAGAACCCATCCCTGCTGCAGTTGTTAAATTAGTACTATGGTTGTTAAGTGAATCTGGCTTCCCCATTGACTTTGCTTCTCAGAAGGTCGCAAAAGATGATCACATGACCCCCCAGGACACCACGACTGTGATAAATATGAATCAATTGTCAAATATCTGAATGTAAATCATGGGGGTGCACAAAAGTGTGAAAAATTGTCATTTTTTTTCAGTGCCGTTGTAACTTTAAATGGTCACTAACCGAACTGCTGTAAGTCAAGGGCAGCCTGTATTGTTTGCATGTTTTCTAGGTTCAAGAAAAACCCTCAACAACCAGAAAACAAAAGAGTAATTTTCTTTTAATTTTTATTAATTTTCCAATAAACACAAAACCAAAGACATACATACAAAAATACAAGCAAAACACACACACACACACACACACAAAAGAATGAAAGAAAAGAGAAAAGAAAAAGGGAAAGAAAGAGAAGGAAAGGAAAAAGGAAGAAAAGAAAAGAAAAAGGGAGGGGAAAGGAAAAAAAAGAACCCCATTTTTTATGCAGAGACAAAAGAGTTATTTTCATTAATCCATGGTAGACACTTCTGAGAAAGTTTTAATCCTCTTCTGGGTTTTTATTCCTTGTATTTGTTTGGGAACATCCTAACAGAACAGACACTGAATAGAAAGAAGCCACTGCAGGAAATGCAAAATCCTTGCTAGAGTTTACCGTCTGTATTATATTGTATTATATTAGATAATTATATTATCTGTTTGTATTATAAACCTTCGCTCATGTCGGTTTTTGGTGGTTTTGATGGTTTTATTTTATGAAAACAATCCCTATTCAGCAAACCGGCAGATGTTCAAATACACCTGAAGAAGCACTTAACAGGTGTGACTCTGTGGCTGTGGAAGGGACGAGTGTGTGTAAATTTTACACAGCAACCAAGAAAAGGAATTCTATAACGTATTGTAAGTTATGGCCTTGATCAGCCCAGCTAGCTTTGCTTGATCATACAGACAAAGATATGAGCTCTTTTTTTAAAAACAAACAGGTAATTCGGTATAAACAGAACAGTCTCCTTACTAAAGTCCTTCAGCCTACTTGAGGGTACTCTATTCCATAATTCATAGGCATTAAAATAGCAACAGGAGTATTTCCATGCATGCAGTAGGACTGAGTCTGAGGTGAAGAGAGAGAGAGAGAGGAGAGAGAGAGAGAGAGAAGAGAGAGAGAGAGAGAGAGACTGCATTTTAAAAATTAATATTATTATTTTCCACTCCGGAAGACTGACCACAAGCCTGTCAGCGATGTAGCAAAATCATTGGAGTTGCTGGAAATTATTTTTATTTATTAATTTCGTTTATACTGTTTTGCAGTATTGGAGAGAGGGAGTTCCTACAGATAACGGCATTACGATTTTCACAGATGTGTTACAGATAGCCCTCGACTTACAACCAATATTTTAGTGACCGAAGTTACAATGACATTGAAAACAGCAGCTTATGACAATTTTGCACACTTAAGACCGTTGCAGCGACCTCATGGTCATGTGAAAATTCAGATGCTTAGCAACAACCATATATTTATGATGGTTGCAGTGTCCTGCCCCATTTTATGACCGTTCTTGTCACAGTGATTAAGTGAATCACTGCAGTTAAATTAGTAACCTGGTCATTAAGTGAATCTGGCTTCCCCGTGGACTTTGCTCATCCGAAGGTCGCAAAAAGGGGATCACATGACCCCAGAGCACTGCAACCGTCATAAGTCTAAATCAGTTGCCAAGCATCTGAATTTTGATCACCTGACCATGAGAGTGGCTGTAATGGTTCTAAGTGTGGAAAACGGCCATAAGTCATTTTTTTCAATGCCACTGTAATGTTGAATGGTCACTAAACGAACTGCTGTAAGTCGAGGACTGCTTGTAGAAGGTTTATTCAGGTCTATGCACAAGAATAGAGTCAACTAAAGTGCAACACTAAATTACCAGATAAAGGTCAACAAAATTCAGGAGAGGTTGAACTTCGAGCACTTGTGGAAAAGCAATGATTCTAAACTGATGACGCATTGAACCCCGCCCTCTAGTTCCTACAGTATATACATTGACAGGGAATGCCTATCTTTTTTCTAACGAAAGCAACTATTGTTTGGACACTGATCTGACATCAAAATATTGTTTTTATAACACTGCACACCCAGATATGGTTTCAAGTTCTCTCCTCTGTCACGTGAATGCAAATAAACTCCAGTAGATTTTCTCAGTTTTGGTCTAGATCAGTGATGGCTAACCTTTTTGCCATCACGTGCCAAAAGTGGGGGGAGCACGGTGGGGTCACACGCACGTGTGCCCACATCCATAATTCTATGTGCCCCGCCCCCCCGTGCTCCTCCCACTTTTGGCACGCGATGGCCCAGTAGGCCTGTTTTTCACTCTCCCCAGGCTCCAGAGCCTTTCTAGGAGCCTGGGAAGGGCGAAAACAGCCTTCCCCACCCGCCCAGAGGCCCTCTGGAGGCCAGAAACAGTGTGTTCCCTGACTTCTGATGGGCCCAGAAGGCCCAAAAATCAGCTGGCCGGCGCACGCATGCATGCATGGAGCTGAGCTCGCGTGCCCACCGATATGGCTCCACGTGCCACCTGTGGCACCCGTGCCATAGGTTCGCCATCACGGGTCTAGATACTGAGACTCTAGAAAAAGTACAGGGAAGAGCAACAAACAAATGAACAGTTGCAGAAATTGGGTATTTCTAATTTAATGAAAAGAAGGAATAGCGGTGGCAGGATAGCAGTTGTTATGTCCTTATAAGGACATCCGGCCGGGGATTGGTTAATCCTCC
>WNWU01013574.1:3097115-3111121 GCA_012654045.1 Ptyas mucosa
ACATTTCTCTAGGCCTTCCTGTCCTCTATCATCCTCTGGAGTCCATTTAAACTCACAGCTACTGCTTCAGTGACTCCATCCAGCCACCTCATTCTCTGCCGTCCCCTTCTTCTTTTGCCCTTAATCTTTCCCAGCATTAGGCTTTTCTCCAGAGAGTCCTTCCTTCTCAATGCATAATACATACATACAGACAGACAGACAGACAGACAGACATATACATACATACATACTAAAAACATAAATCAATTAATACAAGCAAACCAGGGGTAGATTCTAAATTTTTTTGCTACCGGTTTTGTGGGCGTGGCTTATTTTGTGGGCATGGCTTGATGGTCATGTGACATTATTTAGGATTTAGCAGAGGTACTGATCTACCAGGCTTTTAACTCCTTCCAGAGTTGTACCAATCTACCCACTTATTTTTGCAGGCACCAGTCTACTCATGTATTTTTGCAGGAGCTGGTCTACTCATTTGTTTTCTTTTAACACTGATCAGCTGTAGGGCGGCCCTTTGAAGCCCTGCGCAGCAAGAATTTAAACAGTTTTTTTCCCTCTAGCCATCAGCTGGGACTCAGGTGGCAGCAATAGATTGAGGTGGGGCCAAATAAAAGGTAAGAATAACACGGGGCGGGGGGGCAGAACCGGTTCGGTGATGTCATATTGTCACCGCTACCAGCTCGGTGGAACCGGGAGGAACCGGGAGGAACCCACCACTGAAGCAAATACTATGATGTAATGATCCAATTACAGATGGGGCAGGAATGTGGGTATAAATTTTCAGATTGATCCCAAGGAAAAATAGGTTTTCCAATTTAATACTTCCCTATGATTTGAAATACTAATCTTCCTCTTTCGTGCAGTGATTATGGTGTTGGCCTAGAAACCAGGAGACTGGGAGTTCTACCCCTATTTTAGGCATGACAAGCCAGCTGGATGACCTTGGGCCAGTCACTCTCTCAGCTCAACCCACCTCACGGGGTGGTGGTAGTTGTGGGGAAAATAGGAGGAAGGAATATTAGGCATGCTTGCCACCTTGAATTGCTTATAAAGTAATAGAAGCATGATAAAAATCTAATCTATCTGATATCATATCTGATCTGAAAATATCCAGAAAACCATTACAAGACCTACAGTGGTCACTTGGATTTTTGACAATCAGGTATGAGGTATCTACTTTTCCTTCTTTCAATCCCTGTAGGGGAAAAAATAATGAAAGAAAGAGGGAAGGAAACATTGGCTATCAATGCTAACAGAGGTCTGCCCAGAAATACCCCACAATTGTTTTGGAGTGGGATGGTGCTGTTCAAAATTCCTAACAGCCATGTCCTTTAACGCGATGCTCATAGTCTTGAGATGGATGGGTTCTACTTACCTTTACTACCGGTTCGCAACGGGATCACACACATGTACTCGCTTTGCTTGCGCATGCACCTTGCTTCTGCACATGCGCAGATCAGTTCTGATGACATCAGGGTCAGCATGCGGAGTCTCTTGCCGGTTTTACTACCGGTTCTATAGAACCAGTCTGAACTGGGGGCAACCCACCACCGCTTGAGATTAAATTTTGATTCTAAGCCTCTTAAACTCATTTATATTGAAGCAATGCAGAGGTTACAATAATACATTAATAAAATCATATCACTGAATACTACCCAAAATTCAGTCAGGATCAGTAGTGGGTTCCACTTACCTTCGCTACCGGTTTGGAACTGTGAGTGCGCACGGGTGGTGCTTCTGCGCATGCGCAGAGCATCCGTGATGACATCCGGGCAGGTGGGCGGAGCCTCCTGTCACCACCACTACCAGTTCGCTTGAACCGGGGCAAATCGGTAGAAACTTGCAACTGGAAAGGATGAAAAATAGATTTTTGAAAAATAAAGATTGATGGAAAGGACTTCTGAAGGCTTTGATCTGGAAGGGTTTTAACGGTGAAATTTAACAAAACCCTGAAGATTAAGGGCAGCAGGTTAATGAATACTTCTTTCTGTGAACAGAGAAGAGACCTAGGTTGCCTCTTTCATCAAGGTTTTTGGTCCTTTCAGTTTGATCCTGCAAGGTCAATCAAAACCCCTTGTGTTGGTGTGAACTAAGAAGTCTTTTGTTTAATCTTTTTGTTTGATGCGCACTGCAAAGCTTCAAAGAGATTCCACATATAGAACAGTTTAACTCTTTCTCTCTCTCTATTTTTTTCCCCTCCTCTCTCAGAAGGACAAAATAAACAAATCCCAGCGCATCAGCAATCCCTGAAAAGTCCTGGTAAGTAAATTAAGGCCCTTAGAATCTTAGGAAACTTCCCAAATAAAGGTTGAGCAGGATGTGCAATTTAACACATGAAATGTGTTATTAATATTTATTTATGTATGTATGTATGTATGTATGTATGTATGTATGTATGTATCTATCTATCTATCTATCTATCTATCTATCTATCTATCTATCTATCTATCTATCTATCTATCATCTATCTATTTATTTATTATACTTATATGCCGCCCTTCTCCCAAAGGACTCAGGGCAGCTCACAGGAATTAAAACAATGAAAACAATAAAAATAGCTACAAAATAATCAATTAAAATCTCCCAAATAAAAATCACTCATCAGATCAGCAAATTTGTTGGAAAAGCCATGTCTTCAGGTCACGGCGGAAAGAGCGAAGGTCGGGGGCCGTCTGGAGCCCCGTGGGTAACCCATTCCAGAGGGTCGGTGCACCCACAGAGAACGCCCTCATCCTGGGCGCCACTGGCCAACATTGTCTGGCCGATGGCACCCAGAGGAGGGCAGTCCTATGTGAGCGCACAGGATGGTGGGAGGCAGGCAGAAGGTGGTCCTGCAGGTACCCCGGGCCCATGCCATGTAGAGCTTTATAGGTAAGTACCAGCACCTTGAAGCGGATCCGAAAGACCACCGGTAACCAGTGCAGCTCGCACAGGAGAGGTGTAACACGGGAGTAACGGGACTCTCCCGTAACAACCCGCGCGGCCGAATTATGGAGAAAATGTTGGAGATTGGACCTGTAGCAATGCTTCCAGTTTCTATGGGAATGGTTGACCATGTCCTTTATCAAGTTAGACCATGGATCTACGTAACTCAGCACTATCTACCACAATTTAGTGTCCTCCAGTTATTTAATTTTGCAGGTCCTGGGATCCATTTCTGTTAGTTCCTAGAAAATCTGGTATTCTGAAGGGTACTGGTTGGGGAAGGATCCTCTGCATTTGAGCAGGTCTTCAGGATTTCAGAACCCCTGGAGATCCTAGGAATTGAATCTTGGTCTTTCTATACGCAAAGTGTGAGCTTTGCCTCTGAACCACTGTTCCTTAGTAGCTGTTGATCCACACACATCCTAAAGCTGTTGTCTCTCTCCCACTAAAAAAAATATAAACGTCAGACCTGAAACAACAACTCAGGAGCCTGAGTGGCGCAGCAGACTAATGCTACTGTTAAAAGTAGTATTTAGCTTCCAGCTGCCTGCAATTACTGCAAGTTCAATTCTCACCAGGCTCAAGGTTGACTCAGCTTTCCATCCTTTCTAAGGTAGGTAAAATGAGGACCTGGTTTGTGGGGGCAATAAGCTGACTTTGTATAAAATATACACAAGTATGAAGGTTATTGCTTAATGCATTGTAAGCCGCCCTGAGTCTCCGGAGAAGGGCGGCATATAAATCAACATTAAAAAAAAAAAACTTAAACTGCTAATTAGAAAAAATCATTGGCTTCATTTGTTGAGAAAGGATAGTTTTATCAGAAGTCAAGTAAATTGCAGTAAAGGATAGCCAGAACTGAGAATCACGTAACAAAATCCCTAAAATCAATTTTTCTCTCCCTTAACTGCCTCCCGGAGGGGTGGGGTGTGTGAGATGGGGGGTCATGACCAATCAGGTTCAAGAGAGATGTTTTCTGAATGGTCAGTTCAAGCACAGTCCAAGTTGGTATGACTTCTTCTCCCAGCTGGATGACCTTGAGGCAGCATCTCAGGGAGATACAGAAGTTACTTTCATTTCCCCCCCCAAGCATCCCCCTCCCATCCACTCATCAGTGAGTTCATGGCAGACTGTCACCGCATGGTAGCAAAACACAAGCAAGTGTAAGGTGGCAGCTGACAATAGATGAATGTGTACATTTTCCTTCCAGGTTAAACATGGTCCTCAAAAGGCCATTTGAAAGACACAAGGTTTTTGACCAGATCTGATTATTGGTTTGGTTGACTGAGTAGTACCTGCTCTGAGTTGTACTCGCACTCTAGGAAAAAACCTCTCTGGGTTGTTTCTTCATTGTCTGTTGTTTTCCCTAATCCACATGTTATGTTGCTGATAAACCTTTTAGATGTTATTGAGTTACAATTCTCAACCTTCATCATGGTTGTCCATGTTGGTAGATTTACGTGGGAGCTGCAATTCAGTAGCACCCACAAGATCATAGGTTCTCCATTATTACAGAGAAGACAAGGAATAACAGGCAAGGAAGAAAATCACAACTTATCCATCTGGACTTTTCCAGCAATTCCTAGAAAGCACTTAAAAACTTAAGATGAGTCTATCCAACTCAGGACAAGATGGCACTATAATTCTTCAATCTAACTGCAATAATGCATTGGAAGAATCAACACAGACTTAGATAGTATCATTTATTTGGTGATTCAAATTGTGACTTTAGCCTAACAATTTGCCAGAACAGTCAAAACACAGATCCGCTCATTGTCTGCCCAATCTAGTCCCTGATCCATTATTTTTTCTTTGTACCATGTCATAGGCCTCCAACTGATCCACGATGACATTTTCTTGTATCTACAGGTAGTCCTCAACTTACAACCCCAACTGGGATCAGAATTTCCACTGCTAAACAAGGCAGTTGTTGTGAATCTTGCCTAATTTAATGACCTTTTTGCCATAGTTGTTAAGTGAATGGCATGATGGTTATTAAGTGAATCCAGTTCTTCCCCCCTTGACTTTGCTGGTTGGAAGCAGGCGGGGAAGATCATCAATGATCTCAGTGATCACGTGACCCAGGATACCGTAACCATTGTATAAATACATGCCAGTTGCCAAGCACCCGAAAATTTTGATCATGTGACTATGGGGATGCTGCAACAGACATAAGTGTGAGGAATGGTCATAAGTCACTCTTTTCGGTGGCATTGTAACTTTGAGTGGTCATTAAGCAAATGGTTGTAAGTCAAGAACTCTCTGTATTCATTTTACCTTGATTGCCACAGTACTCAGAGCAATGGCCCAAGACTTTGTTTGGTCTTGTCCTATATCAAGTTAGACCAAAACTTTGATTTCTGGGCTGTTTTCAGCATGAACGAGAAAGCTGGTTTGGCCTCCTTCTTTTGTAGCTAAGTGAGACTAACTCTTTCATTTCTGCTCTCACAGATTGCTGCGAAGATCCTGGTCAGGTTGAAAGCAAGTTTGTGGTCCTCTACTGCCCTTTAATTCAGGGAGGATTGGAGATGAGAGAATGGGATGCAGATTGTCTCGATGCTATAAATCTACCTTCAGGATGTCAAAGGGAGGAATTCAAGGTTAACGTTTGTGGTTTCCTACCTAACTGCTCCATCTCTACATGCACAAGTAAGATTAAAAGTCCACACTGTCCTATCTGTGTTCTCTGCTCTCTACAGGTACTGCACTATCCAGATTTTTTTGCCTTTCTTCTCAACAATTGTTAAGTCTGGAGCGTTGTGTGGCAGATGGTTGTCTGTCTGAATTCTAAAGCCCCAGAGCAATTTAGTTTCTTCGTTTTCTCCTTGTTTATTTTTTTATTTTTATTTTTTAAATTTGATTTATATGCCGCCCTTCTCTGGAGACTCAGGGCGGCTTACAATGCGCTAAGCAATAGCCTTCATACTTTTGTATATTTTATACAAAGTCAGCTTATTGCCCCCACAAACTGGGTCCTCAATTTACCTACCTTAGAAAGGATGGAAGGCTGAGTCAACCTTGAGCCTGGTGAGATTCGATATTTTGTGGTCCCAGCACTTCTTGCTGGCAGGCAAGTGGTCTTTCTTGCAAATATTCTAATGCACTAGTGTTGCTACTTTGCCACATTGTTGTAATCAATCTGTGGGATTTTCTTGTTATTATTATTACTATTTTAAATCTAGGAAGTCAGGTAGAGCAGGAAACTTGGTGGGGCAAAAGAACATGTCAAAAACATTGATTCCCTGGAGCACCAGCTTGAAGAAGCCAGAGCTGCAGCCCAGGAGGGAAGACCTGGTCAATTTTAAGATGTTTACCTAGAGAACAAGAAATACATCATCTCTTTATTTCTGATTCATTTGTTTCATTTTCTGCGCAGAGCTGAATCCTACAAAGGGCTTGATTTCACCGGAGGAACTCAACTGTTCTGTAACTCTTAACTGGCAAGCTGCAATCAACTGCTGTCGTGAAACCTCCAGAGATCACTCTGTAATGACCTCTAAAAGCAGCTGGACAAATATATGCCCTGGCATGACAAAGCTCTCCCCTGGGCAGGAGTATAATGTGACAGTGTATAGAATCCTGAATGGAAGTTGTAGTCAAGAAGCATCCATCAACATAACTACTAGTGAGTCTCACAATCACTATTTGCTCGCAGCAGCAGAAACAACAAGATAGCACTTAGCACTTAGACTTATATATCGCCCCATAGTGCTTTACAACACTTTCTGGGTGGAATTACAGAGTCAGCATATTGCCCCCAACAATCTTGACTCTAGTTTTACCAACCTCGGAAGGATGGAAGATAGTGGTGCTATTCAGCCGGTTCTATCTGGTTCTGGTGAACTGGTAGCAGCAGAGGTGGGAGGCTCCGCCCACCCACCCGGACGTCATCACGTCCCGTTTTTGACGCTCTGTGCATGCACAGAAGGTGAACCAGTAGCGAAGTAGAGATGAAATGCTCCCAGTTTGGACTGGATCGCTCAATCCGGTAGCAATGGTGGCGGGTGGTTTGGACAACTGGTAGCAAAAATCCTTGCCACCCCCCACCCGCCCCCCCATGCCCAGCTGAGCCACACAATCATCAGAGGCTTTTTTTTTAATTTTTAAAAGCATTTTTTCTACAACCTCTTCAGCCGAAAAAATGCTTTTAAAAGTAAAAAAAAAAAGCTTCTGATGATCACATGGCTCAGCTGGGATCGTCAGAGGCTTTTAAAAGCATTTTTTAAACAACCCCTTTGGCTGAAGAGATTGTAGAAAAAATGGTTTTAAAAGTTAAAAAAAAGTTGGCCACGCCCACCTAGTCACATTACCCACGCCTACCAAGCCACGCCCACAGAACCGGTAGTAACAAATTTTACATTTCACCACTGTAGCGAAGGTAACTGAATACCACCCCTGATGGAAGACTAAGTCAACCTTGAGCCCCATCAGTTTAATTTAGTTTAGTTTATTGTCATTGCACCTCATACAACAAAATTAAATGCCATCTTCAGAGTACATTAAACGTATAAAAAAAGGTCAGGATTGAACTCCAGCTGTGGGCAGAGTTTGCCTGCAGTACTGCATTCTAACCCTGCAGCACCAGGGCTCCTGGCGATGTCTATTTTCTGATACAGTAGAACTAAGGTTCTTTCCATTCTCAAGTGCTGGGTCAGTCTGAGATCTGAGCTGATCTATATTGCTGATGAACTTGCATGAATCTTGGGAAGTTGAGTCTCAGCTCCTCCTCTGACAGGCACAAAAGATCACACATGAAGGTCCAATTAAATTGATTTATTGCTACTTATGTCTATTGCACAGGAATATCCTCAACTAACATTAATACCTACTTGAAGTTAGATGGAATTCAAGGGGGATTGGAGTTAGTTTGCTTGGAGAGATTCTAAGTTGATCCCTCTTTTAACTCTGCCCTCAGGTTCTCCCAGTCCTTTCCTACATGCTCTAGAGCAGCTGTACCCAACCTATGCGGCTTGGTGGCCCAGCTGTCAGGGGGAGAGGGGAAATGGGCCTCATGAGTGGTAGGCTGCTGGCACACGCGTTTGCACCAGTGGTAGGATTCAATTTTTTTTACTACCGGTTCTGTGGGCATGGATTGGTGGGCATGGCCAGGGGGTGTGACTAGCAGCACTCGGCCTCCTGCACCCCCATGGGAGCAAAAATGGGCCGCAAGTGGGAAGATGTGCTACCCCTCTGCACCCCGTTTTGAGCCTAGAAGGCCTCCCTGCACTTATCTGGGAGCCAAAATGGGTGCATGGGGACTCCTGGAAGGGACGGGGTGGAAAGGGGTGGGGCCAGCCAGAGCTCTGGTGGCTCAGTAGACTAAGGCAGTCATTAACATCCACTTAACATCTGCTGCCTGCAATTACTGCAAGTTCGAATCCCACCAGGCTCAAGGCTGACTCAGCCTTCCATCCTTTCTAAGGTAGGTAAATTGAGGAACCAGATTGTGGGGGCAATAAGCTGACTTTGTATAAATATACAAAAGTATGAAGGCTATTGCTTAACGCATTGTAAGCCCCCCCTGAGTCTCCGGAGAAGGACGGCATATAAATCAAATTTTTAAAAAAATAATTAACTACCAGTTTTCCCGAACCAGCCCGAACCGGCTGAATCCTACCACGCAGATCCACTCCCATAAGAAAGAAGAGAAGCCTCGCACTCCTTCAAGCTTCTCTGCACCAGAAGCTTCTGTGAAGGGACGGAAGGCCTGAAACAGTGCAAGATCACTTCCCCAAAGCCTTTCCTCTATTTGCAAAAGCTTTTGATGCGGAAAAGAGAAGCCTTTGGGGACGTGGTCTCGTGCCCCTTCAGGCTCACCAAGGCTGCCTGACACTCCAAAAGTGGATTCTAGTGTCCTGTGCAGGCAGCCTCGGTCAGTCAGCGAAGGTCAGCAGGACGCGCTCGTCTCACTCGGCCTCTGCTCTCACCACTCTGCTTTTGGAGCATTGGAAGCATCGGCTTGGCAGGCTGGCTGGTGGGCGGGATGGGGTGAGAGGTGAACCCAGTCATGAGAGTGGTGGGCCAGCACACAGGTGCACGCAGCTCTACTTATTTATTGGTTCAATTTATTTATTGGCTCAATTTATATGCCGCCCTTCTCCGGAGACTCAGGGCGGCTTACAATGCGTTAAGCAATAGCCTTCATACTTTTATATATACCTGCTTAGTAGGGCTTTTGGCGGTGTTCTTTTTTATACAAAGTCAGCTTATTGCCCCCACAATCTGAGTCCTCATTTTACCTACCTCAAAAGGATGGAAGGCTGAGTCAACCTTGAGCCTGGTGGGATTCGGACTTGCAGTAATTGCAGGTAGCTGGTGCTAATTAACAGCACTTTAGTCTGCTGCGTCACCAAGGCTCCACTCATGCAAGAGAGAAGATAAGCCTTTGGGGTGCCACTCGCACAAGTGGAGTTGCACACACATACTGGTGCATTTCTCATGCGGCCCAGTTCCAAAATAGGGCATGGTCCAGTAGTGGATTGCGGCCTGTTGGTTGGGGGCCCCTGCTCTCGAGGAAACATCTGGATTTGTGCAGTGGATGGTTTGTCAGTGGCAGGAATTCCCTGCTCACCTCAGCTTTTGCAATTTCCCTTCCTCCCTCTATCCACGGTATGTCATGACATCTTGACATTAGCCAAGTCCTTTATCTGTCAATCACTTTTGCTACTTTTCCCTTACAATGGCCACAATTACGCTTTGTTTTAAAAGCCACCAGCAAAGAGCTGAGAATGAAGACAGGGAACGAGGGATTGGTTGGTTGCCATTTTTGACATCTCCCCATTGGCCAATAGGAAGAGACGAGGCATCAGTGAGGATAATGACATAGGAGTGCAAACATGCTGAAAGGATAAAGACAGGTGATAATGCAAAGTTGTGTGCAAGTACCTACACTCCGATGAATCAATAATTCACATAATGAATCCTATTAAATTTCTGATTAAAGTGCCAAACTGAGAACCAATATTGTTTTCTAATGCAGTACCCAGCTTGGTTTTCTGAATGTCCACCTTTAAGTTGGCAAAATGGCGCCATCATCCTCAAGAGCAATGAATGAGGAGACTTAAGGGAAGTCCGGAGTTAAAAGAAACCCCAATTCAAACAATTCAAAATGTTTATTTTTAAACAACAAATATAATTGGGGTAGCCAATAGCCTAATAAATCTTAAGTTTGAATCACGGAATGCTTAGCTGATTATTCTGGGAAAAGATAAAAGCAGAACAAATGAGAGTAGAGGGAAATAAAATAGCTTGCTTGCTTCTTTATTTATTATTTCAATTTCTACATCCTGGACATCAGCACATTCCATGTTGTACCATTTTGTTGCAGTTCTCAGCAGTGATGCTGAATCAACAAGTGTTGGCTAAGCTGCTCAGTATAGAAAGCTGTGAAAAAAATGTCTTCTGTTTATCGCAGGGCCTTCATCAGTTCAGAATCTCACAATAGAAAATCGCACAGTGGATTCCCTGCTGATTGGATGGAAGCCACCCAGAGACCCTCAAAAACACACCTACACTTATTGTGTCTGCTTGATCGACTGCACCATTACCAATGAAAGCCTGTTTCTTAAGGAAGGATTGAAAGGAGGAACAATGTACACAATTGAAGTCAAGGCCATTATCAAGAGCAACGTTTATGGCAACTCAAAGACCATAAATGCCATCACAGGTAGAATGGATTTAGTGCCAGAGGGGGGACGGGGGACGGCGAAGCAGGAAGGTGAAGAAAATGACGGCTTAGGATCCGTAAAATAAGTCAAAGTGCTGTGTGGCCCATTAGAGGCAGTCCCTTTTTAATAACTGTCCTGCTTAGCGACCATTTGAAGCTGTGACAGCACTGGAAAAGTTATTTGATGACCAGTTCTCCAATTTATGACAATCGCAGGATCCTGTGGTTATGTGGTTGCCATTTGCACACTTCCAACAAGCAGAGTCAGTGAGAAGCAGGTGGTAAACTTGCAAATCATGATCACATGACAGCAGAAGTGAGATCATAAATCCATCACAGTCAGGTTCTCTTTTGCTTAATGACCACAAGTGATTTGCTTAACAGATGTGAACAAAGTCTGAGGTTGTAAACCAGGGGTGAAATCCAGTAGGTTCTGACAGGTTCTGGAGAACCGGTAGCAGAAATTTTGAGTAGTTCAGAGAACCTATAGCGGAAACTGTGAATAGTTTGGAGAATCGGCAAATGCCACCTCTGGCTGGCCCCAGAAGGAGCCTAGTTTAGCTCAGAAGACTAAAAGCAGACTAAAAGCATAGTGATTAAGACCAGCTGTCTGCAATTACTGTAAGTTCGAATCTCACCAGGCTCAAGGTTGACTCAGCCTTCCATCCTTTCTAAGGTAGGTGAAATGAGGACCCAGTTTGTGGGGGCAATAAGCTGACTTTGTATAAATATACAAAAGTATGAAGGCTATTGCTTAACGCATTGTAAGCCGCCCTGAGTCTCCGGAGAAGGGCGGCATATAAATCAAATTAAAAAAAAAGAGTGGGGTGGGGATGGAGATTTTGCAGTATCCTTCCCCTGCCACGCCCACCAAGCCACACCACGCCCACCAAGCCACGCCCACAGAACCAGTAGTAAAAAAAATTGGATTTCACCACTGGTAAACCCATTGCGATCACATTATTTCCCTCTTAGTGACTGCTTTGCTTAAAGGTGGAATTGTCAGTCCCATTTGTGTTTGTTAAGGGAGGATTTCCTGTAGTGGATTTAACTAGCAATTTAATTTCTCATTGATGCTTTATGTAACAACACAGGATGATTGAAAAATGGCAGCTGGGTTGATACTCAAAGCCCTAGGCCAGAAACAAAATATCAGAGGAGGGTTTGGTGGGTCCTACCCAGATGCTGGGGCTCTGGTGGTTGCCATAGCACAGCAGCCCCCCAACCTTTTGGGCAACAGGGACTGGTTCTGTGGCAAGAGGTTTTTCCATGGACAGGAGAGGCCGTGGTTTTGCACGCTGCCTGCATCCCACAGATGGGGCTTCCCTTGTTTATGTGGCCTGGTTTCTGGGATGCCACGGATTGGTGCCAGTCCACGAACTGGGGGTTGGGGACCCCTGGCGTAACATGAGAGATATCAGTAGCAACCCTGCTCATTGCAGTAACTCTTTTCTGCCCATGTTCAAAGAACAAACCAGAACAGAGTTTCTCAACCTTGGCAGCTATAAGATATGTGGATGTCAACTCCCAGAATCCTTTTGGCTGACTCAAACAGGGACTCGGATAAGCCTGAATCTTTTATGGGTTGTAAGAGCATTTGGCTTCCTGATGTTGGGACACCAGGCTAACAAAATCTGCTCTTCCCTCAGCTCCCAACAGCCCTGAGAATATCACTGTGGAAAGTTACAGCCCTCATCAACTTTCCATGGCCTGGAACCCTCCCAAAGACCCAAATGCGACGGACTATTTATACAGAATCAGTTGGTGGCAAGAAGACGGGACACAAGTGGACAACGGCAGCATTCCGGATTCCCATTTCACCCTTTGCAATTTGGAGCCAGGAATTCTGTACCTGGTGAAGGTGATCTCAGTTTTCAATGGGATTTTGAGCACAGCCGCAGAGCAGTGGACTCTAACGCGTGAGTGCAATTTTGCAAAAGGGTTCAGGAACCTTGTTTGATTGACATCCCAGCCCTGGAGGAAGCTAGATTTCTAATCATTGCTTGGGTGTGAATCCTTCTGACAGACCCTGGATACTTGCCTTTGCTCCATCTGCCGTCCCCCCCCCCCCCCCCCCGGGTTGTTCTGATGCTCAAGCCCTAAACAAAAAGGGCAAGATGTCAGGGCAGTAAATGAAGGAATCCTGGAGGCTTCCCATCCTTCAATGTAGATTTGCTTCTGGTTTCCAAGTTCTTCCTATCAACAGGCCTTCTCCTGTCTACTGGCTTCCAGTTGTATCGGAGGCAACTGCCATCATCCCCTGCCCGTGGAACCAGAGGTTGGGAATGATGTCTTCTTATGCATAAAGAATGCAGGAAACAGAAGACGCCTTTCAAAGAGAGCTTTCCCTTTTACGTTTTATTTTGTTTTGTTTTTTTAATTTTTTAAGAATGTTTTCAATCCTTCCTTTATTATTTTTATAAATAACTCAAAATGGCGGATGTAACTTATACTCCTCCTTTTTCCCCACAACAACCCTGTCAGGTGCATTGGGCTGAGGGAAAATGACTAGCCCAAAGTCACCCAGACGGCTTTCATGCCTAAAATGGGATTAGAATTCACAGCGTAATTGGCCCAAGTCACCCACTCGGCTTTCATGCCTAAGGCGGGATTAGAACTCACTGTCTCCTGGTGATTGGCCCAAAGTCACCCAGTCAGCTTTCACGCCTAAGGCGGGACTGGAACTCACAGTGTCCTGGTGATTGGCCCAAAATCATCCAGCTAGTTCTGATGCCTAAGGCAAGACTAGAACTCACAGTCTCCTGGTTTTTAGCCTGGTGATGTAACCATTAGACCAGATTGCCTCTCAGACACAACCAGGCTGGTTGCTTTCTGGGGTTGCTGTCTAATACTTTACCTCTCTCTTTCAGCCCCACTGCCCCCAACCAATTTCCGCATCCAGATGATCAATCAAACCGCGGCTCATTTTGCCTGGGTGAAGCCGAACTCTCCATTCAGTGCCATCCGACTCCAGTGGAACACTTCAGAAGCCAGAGGAAACAAAACATACCCCAAGTCTTTGGACCAAGCTGTCCTGCACAGTCTCACTCCCAGCACCAATTACACCTTCACCATCTTCAGCACAGCTGGAAATCTTTCCCTATCCAGAGATAGTGTTGGCCTTCAGCAGCATGGAGCCACAAGTACTTAATCCTCATTTTAGGAGAAAAGCGGAGAAGGGGGAAAACCATTCTTTATCAAAGAATAATAATAGATTTATGAAAAGAATTAGGCTATGAATGATGTACTGATTATGCGCCATCAAGTTATTTTTTACTCCCACTACAGCTAGTCCCCAATTTACAACAGTTCATTGACTGTTCAAAGCAGGGGTGAAATGTAAAATTTGTTACTACCGGTTCTGTGGGCGGGGCTTGGTGGGGGGGGTAATGTGACTGGGTGGGCGTGGCCACCTTTT
>WNWU01013574.1:3111521-3133066 GCA_012654045.1 Ptyas mucosa
GCGCGATCATCAGAGGCTTTTTTTTTTTACTTTTAAAAGCATTTTTTTCATCGGAAGAGCTTGTAGAAAAAATGCTTTTAAAAGTTTTTTTAAAAAAGCCTCTGATGATCGTGTGTCTCCGCTGGGCATGGGGGGACGCAGGGATTTTGCTACCGATTCTCCGAACCACTCGCTGCCATCGCTACCGGATCGGGTGATCCGGTCCGAACCAGGAGCATTTCACCCCTGGTTCAAAGTTACATCACTGAAAAAAGTGACTTATGACCATTTTTCACACTTACAACCCCATTGCAGGATCCCCATAGTGATGTCATCAAAATTCAGATGCTTGGCAAGTGGTTCATTATTTATGATGGTTGCAATGTCCCGTGATCTCCTTTTGCAGCCTTCTGACAAGCAAAGTCAATGGGGAAGACAGATTCACTTAACAACCATGTTATTAGCTTAACAACTGTAGTGATTCTCTTAACAACTGTGGCAAGAAAGGTCATAAAATGAGGCAACATTAACTTAACAGCCTGTCTCACCTAGCAACAACATTTTGAGGCTCAGTTGTAAGTCGAGGACTACCTTTACATTGATAGATTTTGTCCATGACAATCTGACGCTAGAGTTGGCCCACAATGTCTGGCCTCAAACCTTGATCAGTTCCCTGAGCATAAACAACTAGATTACTGGTTGAATTTCAATTTAGCCCAGTCAACGGGTGTGCCATCTTTGGATGGGCAAGGGATATGATGCATACAATTATCTCCTCTACAGTATCACTGGAGTATCTTTGCACCTACCTCCTGAGATCTTCCATTATTTTGCCTGCCAGCCTTGAATTGTTCATCCCCAACTCCCACCCCCTGCCCGACTAGTAAAGTTCAAAAAAGAGCAAGATTTGAGAGAGCAATAGATGCCTGGAATTTGAATCAGGAATGTTCTACATGCAATAAACACTTGACCACTAAGCAACCCCTGCCTGAATGGGAGAAGACCACAATCCGGGCTGGGCGTATCCTGCCATTCTCCATTAATGTAGAAGACTTTTCTGCTTGTTCTCAGATTATAATTGGAAGAGGGCAATGGTTCCACCCTTTGCCTAAACCAGGGACCTACAATCTTAAACACCCAAAGAGCCATTTGGACCCATTTCCCACAGAAAAGAAATCACCAGGAGCCACAAAACCTGGTTGGGCGTGGCCAACTCAATGTCACTCACTCCCACCAAGTCACATCACACACACACACACACACACACACACACACACACAAGCAACGCTGAGCCAGGTTTTTTTGGTTCCTGGTGTTTTCTTTTCTGTGGGAGACAGGTACCTCTCTCTCTCTCTCTCTCTCTTTCTCTCTCTCTCTCTTGTGTGTGTGTGTGTGTGTGTGTGTGTGTGTGTTTCTGCTTGAACCATTTCCAAAAACAGGTGAGGGTTGGTGTGTTGTTGTTTGGTTTTTTGCTGCTATTGTTCTTTCTTCTTCTTTGGGTGCTTTTTACCATATTTAAATCAAGAGTCATTTCAGGTTCCCAGATAGATGAAGCTCTTTCGTCCCCCTGCTGTGGCTCCCTGTCAGCTGAACCCACCACTGGCCGGCCACATCACACACCCTCCCCTCCCAGTCACACAAGGTAAGGGCGACGGCGGGTGATGGAGACTCGTTCCATATTCCAGAGCAGGAGCAAAGCACCCCTGTACTAGCCATATCTCGCAGGCGCTTTTTCCAGCCCTTGTTAGTGCTGCGCGCACCTTGGTCGGTCGGGGAGATGCGCGACTTGCTCTCTGCTCCGAGACACTGGCTTGGCCTGACTGCAGCCAACACCACTGCTATTGCTACCTCCATAGCCTGCCTGCTGCTCTCACAGCGCCTTGCGCAGTACAGTTAAATTTAGCGCGCTTCACAATGGGGGAGACTGTGTCCCCTCCTCCTCCTGGAGCCCATTACGATGCAGATCATCGGCCACAGACACGCTGGGCCAGTGTCTCAGGGCAGAGAGCAAGTCGCACATCTCCCTGAGCGACCGAGGTGCGCGCAGCACCAACAAGGGCCGAAAGAAGCGTCTGCAAGATATGGGGTGCTTCACTCCCACTCTGGAATATGGAGCAAGTCTCCATCCCCCGCTTTCGCCCTTACCTTCTCAGGCCAGGCGAGGAGTAACTGGGAGGGGAGGGTGAGGGGCGGGGCCAGCCAGTGGTGGGTTCAGTTGACAGGAAGCCACAGCAGGGGGCCAAAAGAGCCGCATGTGGCTCCGGAGTCACAGGTTGCAGACACACAGCCTAAATTGTCCATTAAGCTTAATGTACAATTGATGGCTACCAATCTATAGATGGCTGAATGTAGACTAGGAAGCAACATTAGGTTAGAAGGGGGGGGGGGGGGGGAATGGGAGGGCTACCTGACCCAATGAATTAATGATTGATTAATTTTGTATCATCAAATTTTTGTCTTTTAGAGACCACCTAGACAGATTTTTATCCATGATGCTCTGACCCTCACCTAGTTCTTTTGGTCTCCCAAAGGCATGCCCCTCACCATTGTAACATAGTCCATTCACCCTGTTGCTAGTCATCCTCTTCTCTTTCTTTCCTTCTGCCTTTCCCAACATTAGAGCCTTCTCCAGAGAGTTGGGTCTTTGCATATAGTAGGAAAATGGGCAGAGATGTTTAAGGCAAATGGGCACCCAGGAGCAGCCGAAGAAGACATGGTTGATATGATTGATCCACAGGACGACTGTCAGAACTTGCTTGGAAACTCCAGATGCCCACCAGTTGGCACCAGAGACACATTAGCTGCCATCTAATAATCAAATGGCGTTTCACAGCCCAAATGTTGCTCTAATCAAAAGGGAACCTGGTGGGAGCTTGGCTGGGTTTTTTTTGCAATTTTCTCAAGGTGACTGCTTCATTTTCTCCGATGGGAGCAGCCCTCTAGACCCGTGATGGCGAACCTATGGCACGCGTGCCACAGGTGGCATACAGAGCCATATCTGTGGGCATGCGAGCATTGCCCTAGCGCAGCTCCAACGCGCATGCGCACACCAGCCAACTGATTTTTCCCCCTTCCAGGCCCACCGAAAGTCAGGAAATGGGCTGTTTCTGGCCTCTGGAGGGCCTCTGGGGGTTGGGGGAGGCTGTTTTCACCCTCCCCAGGTTCCAAGAATGCCCCTGGAGCCTGGGGAGGGTGAAAAATGGGCCTACCGGGCCCAGTGGTAACCTTTTTGCAGTCACGTGCTAAAAGTGGGGGGAGTGCGAGGGGGTCACACGCAAATGCACAGGGCTCGGGGGGGGCATTGAATTATGGGTGTGGACATGCACGTGCATGATCCCCCACACTCCCCCCGCTTTTGGCACGTGACGGCAAAAAAGTTAGTGATCACTGCTCTAGACATTCTGGGTGTGGGGTGGATAAAGTTGGTAGAATGAGCTGGTGAAGTTGTGAGAAGGCGGTTCTAACCCTCTTTCCTTCTTGCTTGTACAGAGCCAGAAAAAGTAAGTGATTTGATATGCGTCCCTTTGCAATATAACTGGAGTCTGAAATTATCCTGGACATGTCCAACCAGCCCCGTTAGTAAAATTGTGGTCCTCGTGTCAGATCAAGCCTGGAAAACTGAGCCAAATTGCAGTGAAACAGTGGTGATTCAAGGAGCTCTGCCTGTCAAAGTCTACCAAATTAAAATAAAAACGTTTTGGTACAGCCAGTATGCAGTCTCAGACCCTGTGGAGTGCTCCATCGATACCACAGGTGAGCTCTAAGACCATCTTAGTGCAAATTATGTGTTAATCATGCAGTTGCACCACAGCAATTTAAGTAATGGTTTCTGAAGAAGCCCGTTCCGTTTGGAGAGTACCAATTCTTTCATACATTTTTGAGCCCAGTTGTTTGTCCAAGGATCTTATGTTTCCTTTCTGTGTTCAGTGGCTCTCCTTGGATCCCTTTTTGCGGTGCTGTTTCTGTTGGTCATCCTTTGCTTCCTGTTCTTTTATTTCAGGAGACCAAGGTAAGCATGTTTGAGATTATGAGCACCAATAGAAGGGAATATTTGTAGCTCGGGGTTGAACTCTAGGGTTGAACTCTGGTGCTCTGCAGGCATTTCAATATTCAGCTAGGTAACTTCCTGAGCTAGCTAGCACTGCTGGTACTGATGATAGTAACTAGCTGGGTAATGAAACATCTATAAGAAAGCAAACAAGCTCGTAGAGCATCAAGGACCCCATTCTTAGCAACCTTTGCACTAGACTTCTGTTTACAGCAGGGGTGTCAAACTCAATTTCATTGAGGGCGAGTGTGGCCAACTGGATGGGCGTGGCTGTGTGGGTGGGCATTTTCCAGGACAGCCCCATGGGCCAGATCTCACTCCATCGTGGGCCAGATCCAGCGGTGGGCCTTGTGTTTGACACCCCTGGTCTACAGCAAGGACTGATTGAATATTATGGGAATTGATCCAACATATTTCCAGAGCCCTAGATTAGGGAAAGGTTGCCTTAACATAAGGCAGCCATCCATAAATTATCTGCCTATCATTATAAATATCAGTTGGATATCTTGGAATTTGAGTAACGCTCAGGTCATGATGATGGACAACTGAGTTCTGGAGTTCCTGGAAGTGGGTCTTGCATTGTTGACTTCAATTCATCACTCTCCTGTTTGGCATTCCTTGTACTGATAAGGATGGGAACATTAACAGATGCTGCCCAAATGTCACTTCCAATTTTCCTGCCTTGCTTTCAGAAGGACAGAAGTCTTGGAGGAGCAGAATACAGACGTGAGCTTACCTAGGTGAGAATAAATTTTAAGATTTATAGAAGAGTAGCACCATATTACCTTGTTTGAAGCCAAGGAGTGGTGAAGGCAAACACTCCCTAGGATTAGAAGTGGAAGGGAGGGAGGGAGAAAGAGGCAGGGAGCAGGAGGGAGGGAAGGAGAGAGACACACACACAGAAAGAGGGAGGGAAGGAGAGAGAAACAGAGAGAGAGAGAGAGAGAGGAGTGGGGGAGGGAGAAAGATAGAGAGATGCCATGTAGGCCAGATACAGGGAAATGAAGGAAAGGTCTTGAAGGACAGGAGAAGAGCTGCTACTAAGGCAATAGTCAGATAAGAGGGGCTTTAGCCTGGACCATGAAAAAAAATTGTCTCAGACAAGCCCCTCTTTAGTGCAGATGAAGATAAAGTGGATGCAGAGAAGCCCATTCAGACTTGCAAGATTCTGTTACTAGAGCTTTACAATAAAAGTAACGACCTTCATGTCATTGGTTTCCAAGGTAGGTCACTGGCCTACCTTGAAGAATTCCCACCAAACTACTTGGAGTAACTTCACCTGACCTGCACCCTTTGGTGTAAAAAAGATCCAATTTCTCTACTATTTATCTGTTACAGAGTCCTGGGGGCAGTACCTGTGTCGGCTTTCCCACATCATTGCTACGAGAAGCTGTCAGATAGCGCTTTTGGCTTTGCCGTTGAATACCAGGTATGAAGTTGGGTTCATAGGTCAGTAGAGAAACACAGGACTGGCACAGAGAAGGATCCAAATCCCTGTATCTCTAGGCAGAGCTTAGAAACCACTCTGCCTACAGCGCCCAAAATCCAGCGATACCCAGCATTGACAGTCAGAGGCTCATGGGCTGTTGGTTTGCCTCAGCATTCCAAAGCATTCTGGGAAACAAGGATTTTGCTCCACTGATCTTTCTCTTTAAATATGGATGAATGTCTAAAGGAGTTTCAATGGATTAGACATTCCTTTTGATCAAACATTTCCGGAGAAACCATCCGACAGACTTCCACCACGAACTCTGCTATCCCTCTGCTGCCCATGCTTCCTAATGCATATAAACAGATGCAATGTAAAAAACGGATTCAATTCCTGTTGCTCGCTGCTGTGTTATTGTGAAACATCAGAAAAATAAACTGCACTGACATTGAATCAGTGATATTTACCATCAGAGCTTTTTTCCTCAGCCATTTTCTCTTTTAAAAAAAAAAATCTGTGTATTTCAGTTCTTGCCCTAAGACTTTGCAAATTCTATCAGAAGGGAAGAAAAAGAAAATGTCATGTCACAGTGAGAGTGCTCCCTTCAGTGAAAATGTAGCCCAAGGGAGACTCCCTCTATTTTTCCATTTCAAGTCATCGTATTATTCTGCATGAATGTGCAAAGTATCTACAAGAGGATTGTATGTTCCAGTGTGATCTACATTGGTTAGACTCCACTTTGCATATGGTGTCAAGTTCTGGGCCCCAAACTTCAGGGGCCCAGGAATCAGACAAATGGGAACAGAAGCTCTGATAACGTTCTTCAAATATTCACTGGGATGCCCCATAGAACAGGGGTCTCCAACCTGGGCAACTTTAAGACTTGTGGACTTCAACTCCCAGAGTTCCTCAGCCAGCAAAGCAAAGTCCACAAGCAAAGGTGGCTGAAGAATTCTGGGAGTTGAAGTCCACAAGTCTTAAAGTTGCCCAGGTTGGAGATTCCTGCCCTAGAAGAACCTCTAAACTGGCTTCAAATGTGCTTTTTTCCCCCTTCAAAACTGTTGTTGTTGTTGTTGTTGTTGTTGTTGTTGTTGTTAATGATGATGATGATGATGATGTTGTTTTTGCACTGTTCCAAAATTGAAGGGGCTTCCACAAAGAAGAAGGGGATCAACCTATTCTCCAAAGAACTTGAAGGCAGGACAAGAAGCAGTGGATGGAAACTAATCAAAGAGAGAAGAGATCTAGAATTATGAAGAAATTTCCTCACAGTGAGAACAATTAAGCAGTAGAATGACAGAAGTTATGGGTGCTCCAACAATGGAGGTTTTTAAGAAGAGATCGGACAACCATTTGTCTCAAATGGTATAGGATTTCCTGCTTGAGCATAGACCTCCAAAGTCCCTCCCAACTCTCTTGTTCTGTTGTCCTGTTATTTTCTTTGAGGAAGAAGAAAAACATGTTACTTCTCATCCAAAAAACTTCATCGGTTCTGATGCTGGGGGAATGGAAGGATAGGACAGTGGGGGATGGAAGAATAGGATCTAAGAGGATGGGGGAAGAGAAAGGAAGGACTGTATTTCTTTGTAGTCATCTGATCATCTGATCATTAGCACTCTCTCTGAGAGCTGTTGAGGCCACTCTGGGGGTTTATCTTTGCTCTCAGGGTCATCTGGAACAGGGTGCAGTCAGGGGTGAGATTCAGAAATTTTAGCAACCGGTTCTGTGCCTGGTTGCTGGGTGGGCATGGCCATGGTGAGTGTGGCCTAGTCAGCTTCCTGCACCACAATTGGGGGGGGGGGTGTTTGCCCTCCCCAGGCTCCGGAGGCTTTCCTCAAGCCTCTGGGATGGCATAAGTGGCTTCCCCCAGGCTCTGGAGGCCCTCCGGAGGCTCTCCGGAGGCCGGAAACGGCCCTGTTTTCTGACTTCTGGAACTTCGAGTAGGCCCGTTTTTCGTCCTCCCAGAGCAGACCCTGCATTTACCTGGCACTCAAAAATGGCTGTGTGGAGACTCCTGGGAGGGGCGAGGTGGGTAGGGTCAGCCAGTCCTTGCAACTACCGGTTCGGCGAAACATTAAAATTAACATCCGATTCACTTGAACCGGTCCAAACTGGCTGAATCCCACCCCACAGTGCAGTTGACTAGCACTGACGCTATTACCTAGTTTGGGTAATGAAACATCTGCAAGAAAACAAGCAAGCTCAGAGATCACCACAGACCCCCACCCCCCAGGGTTCAATTCAGGGGTGGGTTCTACTTACCTTTACTACCAGTTCGCAACGGGGCCGCGCGCACAAGCGCAAAAGCTTCTGCGCATGCACAGAAGCGTTTTGATGACGTCAGGGTCAGTGGGTAGAGCCTCCCGCTGGTTTTACTACCAGTTCTATAGAACCGGTGTGAACTGGGGGGCAACCACTACTGGTTCAATTGGTCGTGAAATCTTCTTGAAACTGCTGCAAAGGTTGCATTCTTCTTCTTCTTCCTCAATGGGGAAAAAAACTCTAGTTGCCTTTTGAAGAAAAAAGCACAAGTGAGACAACTATGAACTGGATGACTGAGAATCTCCACAAGATGTAAACTTCCCCTTTGGGCTTTGAATTACAGATTTAGATTTCTATGTTCTCCCTTAAGACAACAGCACAAAAACGCTGCCTGGAGTACTATTAACCTGACGTTCCCCAGGAGGATAGAGTTTGCAGCTCCTAGAGTTCCCAAAAAGAATGACTGTGCATTTTTAGAAAATCTTGAGACATGCCAAGTGGGGGTGGGAGGGGCAAGAGGAGGCAAGATAGAACGGTATGATCTAATATATGACTTATTCAGGTTGTCCTCGACTTACAAAAGTTTGCTTAGTGACCATTCAGTTACCACGGCACTAAAAAAAGTGACTTATGACCATTTTTCACACTTGTGACCATTGCAGCATGCTCATGGACACATGGTAAAATTCAGAAGCTTGGAAGTGGCTCATATTTATGACCTTCTGACAAACGAAGTCAATGGGGAAGCCAGATTCACCTAACAACCGTCTTACTAAGTTAACAACTGCAGTGATTTACTTAACAAATGTGGCAAGAAAGGTCATAAAATGGGGCAAAACTCCCTTAACAAACATCTCACTTAGCAACAGAAATTTTGGGTTCTATTGTGGTCATAGGTCAAGGACCACCTGTATATTTATTTATATATGCTCCCTATTGGAAGCATATATAAATAAATATAAGACTTGCAATCTATTTTCCTTGGAGGGAGGGGCAGTTTGCAAATCACCATCTAGCCATCTCTTGTTTCTCTTCGCATCTTTGTGAAATATCTATAAATATATTGTTCCCAACAGTGCAAACACCAGTTATGCAGAAAGAGTAGGCAAACCAAGTGTTAGCACCTGAGCTGTTGATACTTCTTAAATTAACTTGCAACCACCGCACTCCACTGTTCTTAGAAACTATTGGGGTTTTCAATTTTACTTTTGCAAAGCTTAAATATCCAGGTGGTTCAATTGCATTTGAGGCATGCATTGCAGAAATGAACAAGTAAACATCAGTTTGCTTTAATCCTATTGATCCCTTTCCTCATGATCCCTTGAAATATGTTTGTTAAAAATGAGTGCCCCATAACTCAAACACCCCACATCATATTCAGCTTTTTATATTAATATGTCACCAGTTTTCTTTCATTTGTTAGCAACTCTGTTCTTACTGCGTATATGCGTTTCCAAACTGATAAAGAATGAGGTGCTTGTTATATAAGCAACCCATTGCAAATATCCCCATTATCAGCAATTCCAATTGTTGGGAGTTTTTATAACCTCATTTTATTCATCTCAATAAATCTTGTTAAAGAAAACTCTGCAAGAATGATGTTTGGAAAAGAATCATTTTCCATTTTTGATGGTTGTTAAAAATTCTGGCATAATAGCTTTTTTTTTTTAAATACCTCAGAAGCTTAAAGAGGCTTCTTTGGACATTCCAGTATTTGAGAGGCTGCCACAAAGAGGAAGGGGTCAACTTATTTACCAAAGCACCAGAAAGCAGGACAAGAAACAATGGATGGAAACTAAGCAAGGAAAGAAGCAACCTGGAATTAAGGAGAAACTTCCTAACAGTGAGGATAATTAACCAATGGAACAGTTTGCCATTAGAAGTTGTGGGTGCTTCATCACTGGAAGCTTTTAAGAAGAGACTGGACAATCATTTGTCTGAAATAGTATAGGGGGTTGGACTAGAAGACCTCGAAGGTTCCTTCCTGCTCTACTCTGATTGATTGACATTTTAAGTAAACAAACACTAAGCAACACATTTTCTCACCTATCAGGGCAATTAGCCTTTTCCCAGCACTCTTCGAATTTAGGGACTTCCGGAATCCTCAACAATAGCTATGCTTACTGGGGTTCTGGCTGTTTAAGCCCACTCATCTTGTGGTGCCATGGAGAAGATTTGGCAACAGCATCATAGCTCAGTGGTCCTCTAACATGTTGTATTCTTGTATAACTTTTCCCCATATCTGGTGAAATGCATGGTTTGTCTGGTTCCAGGCAAAGCTTTCCTTGGCATGAATGATGGATCCCAGATGTTAATTATCAATCTGGCTTCACTTAACAGATTTTAAGATCCCTAAGTCCTTTTTTTCAAGTGGAGTATGGATTGGGGTAAGGAAGGGAAACAGTGGCCCAGCTCTACACCTGAACTTCTGGATCCAATAAAAACGTGGTTCAGAATTTCATTCAAGGAAATCAATTTTCAGTATTCTGTGTTTCTCCACCAATTCTCATGTATGGGATCATTGACTTCAGTGGACAAAAAGGACAGAGAAGATACAAGTAGACCTACGACCACCACTGAGTCCAAAAATTCTGTTGTGAAGTGAGACATTTGTTAAGTGAGCTTTGCCCCATTTTATGACTTTTCTTGCCACAGTTGTTAAGTGAATCACTGCAGTCGATAAGTTAGCAACCTGGTTGTTAAGTGAATCTGGCTTCCCCACTGATTTTGCTTGTCAAAAGGTCGCGAAAGGTGATCACATGACCCTGGGACACTGCAACCGTCATAATGGATGCCAGTTGCCAAGGATCTGAATTTTGTTCACGTGGCCATTGGGATGCTGGAAAGGTCGTAACTATTGAAAACGGGCATAAGTCACATTTTTCAGTGCCGTTGTAACTTTGAATGGACACTAAATGAACTGTTGTAAGTAAGGACCTCTCCAATTTTTAATAAATCTCTGCATCTTCAACAATCGATGTGAGCATCAATCTCAGGGCAAGATGGCTTAGGATGATGGGATTTGTAACCTAGCACAACTGCAAAGCAATTGGTCAGGAAGACATCTATCCTCATCCTGCTGGCCTTTAGTCTCAATAGACTTTGTGGGACTTATTCTGAACAGACACATTGGAAAAAAGTTGAAAGTAAGGAATGAAGGCAGGGATAGAATCAAGATCACCAGAAGAATCAAGATCACGAGATACTGCTTTATAATGCCTTGTAAGACCACACAATACTGCATCCAGTTTTGGTTACCACAATATAAAAAAGATGTCGAGACTCTGGAAAGAGTGCAGAAAACAATGGCAAAAATGTTTAGAAGACTTGAGGCTAAAACATATAAAGAACGTTTGCAGGAATTGGGTATTTCTACTCTAGTGAAAAGAAGAATGAGGGATGACATGATAGCAGAGTTCCAGTATTTGAGGGACTGCCACAAAGAAGAGGGGGTCAACCTATTCTTCAAAGCACCTGAAGGCAAGCAGAAACCATGGATGGAAACTGAACTAAGGAAGAAGCACCTAGAACTAAGGAGACACTTCCTGACTGTAAGAACAATCAACCAGTGGAACAACTTGCCCCCAGAAGTTATGAATGCTCCAACATTGGAGGCTTTTAAGAAGGGACTGGACAATCATTTGTCAAAAATGATATAAGGTCTCCTGCCTGAGCAGGGGGTTGGACTAGAAGACCTCCAAGGTCCCTCCCAACTCTGTTATTCTGTTATTTAAAGGAAGACAATTTCTAATACAGTAACACTCTTGCTCGACAGCTTATTTTCCCTATTGTTTTTGCTTTGTCTTATTTTGGAAGTCCTCTGTGCCCTGCTTTACTGAGTCAATATTTCTTCTTTCCTTGCCTACATAATAGCAACTGCAGGACACGGGAACAGATCAGCTCCAGAGTGTAGCCCAGCAGCAAGAAAATCAAGCTAAGAATCGCTATAGCAACGTTCTGCCATGTAAGTCCCATTCCCTTACCTCGTGAACCTTTTCATTAGTTTATTCTTTCCAACCTATCGGGATGAACCCATTGGAAGGCACGCTCTCTGTCCATCTGCAAGAAAATGACCAGAATGAGTCCCAGTCTGAGATGGAGGAGGAAGGACTGAGTTTAAAACTGAAGCAAAAGAAGGACTGAGTTTAAAACTGGACTAGGGGAGGCCAAGGATTGCTGAAAGCATCTTTGTGGGAGATACAGTCAAGAAGCAGCCTCTTGAACTGTGAATTGTGATTTGATGCCCAATGGCATCAAATCAAATGACTGAATAGGTCCATTCTAACCCTCCTCCCTCATGTTTAGAAGAACCAGAATAGTGTATATGCCATCTGCCCTGTGCTTCCCTGTGCACTACTACACAAACACAATGTGAGGCCCCACAGACAAAGAGTGAACACAAACAAAGGGTGACACATGGAGTTGCTTTTGAGGAGTAGCTTTATACTGGTCGCATATTTTTTTTTTATTTTTTATTTTTTATTTGATTTATATGCCGCCCTTCTCCGGAGACTCAGGGCGGCTTACAGTGCGTTAAGCAATAGCCTTCATACTTTCTGTATATTTATACAAAGTCAGCTTATTGCCCCCACAATCTGGGTCCTCATTTTACCCACCTTAGAAAGGATGGAAGGCTGAGTCAACCTTGAGCCTGGTGGGATTCGAACTTGCAGTAATTGCAAGCCGCAGATGTTAATAGATGTTAATAACAGGGTGCTTTAAACCACTGTACTACAGGCTCTACAGGCATATATAACCTTGGTGGCAAAATGGTATGCAGTATTGCAGGCTAACTCTGCCCACAGTCTGGAGTTTGATCCTGGTGGGCTCGAGGTTGATTCAGCCTCCCATCCTTCCAAGGTTGGCAAAATGAGGACCCAGATGGTGTGGGGGGCAATATGCTGACATTGTAAATCGCTGAGAATGTGCTGTAAAGCACTATGGAGCGGTATGTAATTCTAAATGCTATTGCTATTTATTGTTCTGTCTACAGACAGAATCTTGCCAGATTCTAAAGCCGCAATCTGCATAACTATAGATATACTCTCTGAACTGCTAGGGAAGCTCCATTTTTGCCCACATCCTGCCTATTAGACATTCCAAACTCTGCTGACTCTTTGTCCTCTGAGATGCAGCCCCTCCCTCCTAGGTCTCTAGACTACATCCCACATTATATAACACACACACATACACATAATGAGGGAGGGGGTGTCACACTCCAGGGGCATCTGCAAAAGGGTCAAATGGTTAAACTGATGGCTGTGTAATCCAAGCCCTTTCCATCATCCTGTTATTTTTGACCACTCTGTAGACATCACTATCTGACATATATACATAGAGGGCATGTTGTATCGTTATCCAGAAGACAATACAGGTGCCTCTTATAGATAGCACTGCTAAATGGAATTGAAGAGCATTCCAAAAACTGTGTTTGGCAAGCTTTGCCTGTATTTTCATTCTAGAATTCCATCCGTACTATACATAATATAAAAGAGCTTGCTTGAATTTTGAACAACAGGAATCTGATTCAAATCTAATTGTTTTTGATGCAATTCAACAGTCCCCATTCCACAGAGGAGCTTTAATGCTCTACATTAGTGCTTGAGAATCACTGATCCTTATCTAGGATTCTGGACCAATGTAATAAAACGGAGACAATGCTGGATTTCAGCATTGCTGGAAAGACTGAGGTCCTATGTGTTTCTTATATTCAGTGCTATTCTTTTGCTCTCAGTCTTCTCCTGAGTGCCATTTTTGGTTCTTTCTCCATAGATGACCATGCACGAGTCCAGCTCACTCTCCGGCAAGAAGTTCCCTATTCAGACTACATCAACGCCAGCTACATGCCTGTATGTCTTCGCTATTGCCTTTTGGGGAGGCGATGTTGGCTAAGAGTACTGAAGAAGTAGATCGAAGCCAATTTGGAGTCCCTGAGTAAACCATTCTGGAACATGTTTAAAGCACTCCAAATCAACCCTAAATGCCAAGATGAATAATGTACAACCCTGGTATTGGATGTTACATCCAGAAGCCTTTCAAAATTCCTAGTGAATTGTCATTTTTAGTGTGACAGAAGGGAGAAATGATTAAATAACAGACCATTGCCATATTCAGAACAGAATGGAATAACAGACTTGGAAGGGACCTTGGAGGTCTTCTAGTCCAACCCCCTGCTCAGGCAGGGAACCCTATACCATTTGAGACAAATGGTTGCCCAATCTCTTTTTAAAAACCTCCAGTTTTGGAGCACCTAAAACTTCTGAGGCACTGATTAATTGTTCTGTCTCCTTAGTTCTAGGTTGGTTCTCTCCTTGATTAGTTTCTACCCATTGCTTCATGTCCTGCCTTCACGTGCTTTGGACAATAGTTTGATTCCCTCTTCTTTATTATCTATCAGAACCCTGCTATCATGTAGTCCCTAGTCCTTCTTGTCATTAAACTAGACATATTCAATTCCAGCAACCGTTCTTTATATGTTTTAGCCTCCAGTCCCCTAATCATCTTTGTTGCTCTTCTCTGCACCCTTTCTAGAGTCCCGACATCTTTTTTACATCGTGGCGACCAAAAACTGGATGTAATATTCCAAATATGGTCTTACCGAGGCATTATAAAGTGGCACTGATATTTCACATGATCTTGATTCTATCTCTCTGTTAATGCAACCTAGGACTGCATTGGCTTTTTTGGCAGCTGCAGTACACTTTGGCAACTTCACTACATTTGATCATACAGTGTTAATGACAACAACTCAACTCTACCCTGGATCCAGTTATTTTTGATACACCTATTTTCTGGATTTCAGCCCAGCACAAAAGCCAAAGATGATCCCCAGCCTGAAAATAATTGCCTCTCCCCATCTTCCATCATTGATACTGCTAACTGGATGTATTATTTCCATTTGATGCATTATATGTTTGGCCTTGAATGCCTAATGTAATTTGGGCTCTATTTTTTTCCCCCTCCAAACCTTTCATCTTCACTTAACGAAGACCATTTTGGGAGTCTGCTTTGTCTTTGCCCGTCATGTTGCAGAGGAGTAGTCGTAAATGAGCACCACGTACTGAAGTGCTTGCTTCTAGGTCATCTCTAAATTGAGTTCTACTCTTTGGGGTCTATTAGTCTGGAAGCCTATGTAGTCCTAATGACTTAATGGGAAGTAATGCGATTTCAGTCCAAGTGCAGGACCATAAGGAGGCCTCGCTCTGTCTTTCTGAAACAATTGTTTTGTTGACTTCTCCCGATTCTCAGGCTTTGTTTTCACCAAGGCAACCTTGAGCATAACGTGCAACAGCTTTAGAAATGTGAAAATGATTTTAAAAGCCCACAAATGTTTTTGTGTATATGTACACATAAATTGGTATAACACCTCTCTCCTCTCAAGGGCTACAAGAAGGAAAAGGAGTTCATCGCAGCCCAGGGTCCATTGCCTGCCACACTCCATGACTTCTGGCGCATGATATGGGAGCAGCGCATCTCAACCATAGTCATGCTCACAAATTGCGTTGAGAATGGACGGGTGAGAACGGCCCTTTGTTTCAGCACCGAAGATGCCCTTTGAGGGAGGCAGGGCTGGGTTTTAATTGTGGCAGCATCCAAATGTCATGGCTGCATCTCACCCATCCAAGCTTCATGAGTGACAGTCAGGGGAGGAGAGGGGAGGAGGGAGAGGGAAAGATTGGAATGGAAGAGAGAAGGTGGGAACGGAAGCCCAGCTGAGCCATGTGAGAAGCTACAGCCAGCCAAGGTCAAGTAATGATATGTAGAGCTGGGAACTGAGCACCTGTTTCCTAATCAGAGGTCCCCAAACCCCCAGTCCATGGACGGTACCAGTCCCAGCATGCCAGAAACCGGGCCACATAAACAAATCCCGTTCGCAGGATGCAGGCAGCAGGAGAAACCAGACCCCCTCTGCTCTGTGGAAAGCCCTCTCCTGGTGCCCAAAAAGTTGGGGCCTCGCTGTCCTAAACAATATATAACCACCTGATTGGACATTTGCAGTTAACCAGGGGATGGCAGGGAGGGAGGTGGGAGGGGACATTTCCTTTCCTCAGATTCAGCTTAAGCTACTTTGGTAACCATTTGAAGAATATAGTCTTGGGAAAAATAAATATCCAGGACTCTTTCTTTACTAGGTGACTGAATGGGATGGTTGACACCAAATTTGACAGGCATCTAATAACTTTACCTCTTGTCCCCCGTGCTACAAATTCCATTAAATGTCTTGTAGTCTCCTTCCAATTTTTTCTCCCATCCAGGTGAAATGTGAACACTACTGGCCCTTGGATTACACACCCTGCACCTATGATGATATTACCGTATCTGTTATCACAGAAACCATCCTCTCTGATTGGACCATCCGTGACTTCTGTATCAAGTGGGTGAGTGACCGAGAGTTGAGGTTGCCTTCTCCTTCTGACCTTAAAATACAATCACAAGTGCTACATGGATCAATCCTTTTCAAAGTGACTTCCAACCTAACCATCCCAAGGAAAAACACATCCTTCCTTTTGCATGTTCAGGTACCTAGACCCCTAGTCAAAAAGGGATACAGGGGAAAAGAAAGGGAAGTAGGTATTTATTGTTTATTTATTGTTTATTTATGTATTGGTTCAATTTACAATGTGTTAAGCAATAGCCTTGATATTTTTGTATATACCTGCTTAGTAGGGCTTTCACGGCCCCCTAAGCAGTGTTCTTTTTTATACAAAGTCAGCTTATTGCCCCCACAATCCGGGTCCTCATTTTACCTACCTCGGAAGGATGGAAGGCTGAGTCAACCTTGAGCCTGGTGAGATTTGAACTTGCAGTAATTGCAGGCATCTGGTGCTAGTTAACAGCACTTTAGTCTGCTGTGCCACCAAGGCTCTTCTAAATATCAGGAATTCCCAACACACACACACACACACACACACACACACACTCCTGCATTTGTGCCTTGGTGACGGGAATATCTAAATGTTGTGTTTCTCAACAGATGATCATGTCTGAAGTCCGTCATGCTAGGCATTATCACTACACATCATGGCCAGATCATGGAGTGCCCCAGACCACGGATACCATTCTTCATTTCCGAGATCTTGTCAGGAAGGACTTAGATAAAATGAAGGATAATGGACCAGTTCTGGTTCACTGCAGGTACGTCAAATGGGAGTGGGAAGGTCTGGGGCAAGAAAGAACCAAGGTGAGTGGTGAGACACTCATTGCTGAGATCTTCTCCAATAGGTCTGCTCAGAGTCACTCTCCCTTCTAAGCCAAGTGGCAATATTGATTAGGCGCTTCTCAACCTGGCTTCCATCTCACTTCACCTTCCAATAAATCAAGCACCAAGGAAGTCATAGATCATGCTGGCTGGAGATGATAGGTGTTGAAGTTCAAGATATCTAGAGGGCCTTGGACTAAATAAGGCTGATCTAGAATATCTCCCATGATGTCCACCGCACTAGCTAGACCAGGCTAGAAAACCAACTCCACCAAAAACTAGAGCTGTACTTTATTGACATAGGCTATAATAACAAAACCTTGCAAGCTGTACTTTACCTTCTTCTTATGCTCCAATGATTCAGGAACAAACCAGTCTGAGTGATTTCCAAATATGATTTTGCTTCCTGGGACTATTTTAGCCTTCTCTGCTTATGTAATGTTCTTGCATATGTCTGTCAAAGTCATCTCCCTTAGTCTCTACATACAGCCAGAGAGCATAGTTGAGGTTGTCCATGCCTGATTGCCTCTTTTTTTTTTTTTTCATTTTTCCACCTTTCCAGTGCTGGGGTGGGCCGGACAGGCACATTTATTTCTCTAGATTCACTATTGTGCCAAGCCCAGGACCAAGGAGAGATCGGTGTCTTTTCATTTGTTGAGAAACTAAGAAGGAACCGTCCACTCATGATCCAGAATGAGGTGAGAGAATGGGAAACAGTGACATGTAGAAGCAGATCTGATCTATGGGCAAACATCTCTGAAATCTTTAGAGACTCTGTCAAGGTGATGGGAGATTACATGGGGGTATCTGCTCCAGAGCCCATTCTGACAGCTCCTCTGGATTTGACCAGAATCCCTTCCCATGTTGTACAGTTGGCAAATACAGGTAGCCCTCAACCTATGACTACAATTGAGTCCAAAATTTATGTGGCTAAGCAAGACAGTGGATGTGGATTTTGTGCCATGTTATGACCTTTCTTGTCACCATTGTTAAATGAGTCACTGCAGTTGCTGAGTTAGCAACAAGGTCGTTAAGTGAGTTTGGCTTTCCCATTGACTGTGTTTGTCAGAAGGTTGCAAAAAAGCAGATCACATGATCCCGGGATAATAATGCAAGCATCATAAATATGAGTCAATTGCCAAGCATCAGAATTTTGATCACATGACCATGGGGAGGGGGGATGCTGCAACGGTCGTAAATGTGAAAAATGGTCATGTCACTTTTTCCAGTGCCATTGTAACTTTGAATGGTCACTAAATGAACTGTTGTAAGCGGAGGACTACCTGTACTTCTGAGATCCAAGAAGAAGGATTTAAGAAAATTTCCCTGTCTAGCTGTTGTTCCCAAAATCAAAAGGCACTGCAATCTCCTCCAACCTGGTTGACCTAATGTAAAATCTGACTCCCAGAATTCCTTTAGCCAGCATTGCACTTGCTACGTAAGAATTGTAGGGTTTTTGAGTTGAAGCGCATGCATTTCGGAGACTCTCCAGTTCTGAAGGTGCCACTTGTTGAGTTAAGGCTTCTCTTAGTTGACTGACTCAACTAGCACTTTGCAGTTATTTCAACAATATTTTATGTTCTCCTTCACTTCAAACAACGTTGCACGAGCAGTGGGTGAGCATGCGTGTGGTCCATTTGCATGACTTGTGGGCATGCGTGCCTGCCACTTGTGCCAATGGAGCTGTGCATTTGCACTTGCCCACTGCTTGGGCGGAACATCCCCTCTCCCCTCTCCCCCCTCCCCTCACCAGCCTGAAAGGTTGGGGAACTCTGCTATAGACAACAAGAATGCAGTTATTAGGCGTTTTACACCTAAAACACACTGTGTAGGCCCACTCATGAGTTATGGTTTCCTTCTCTCGGGTTGGTTGAATGAGCTATTTCACATATTATGTGGATCCGTAAAGCATGCTTTACAAGCAACTGCAGTTGAGTTCACATATTACGTCAAGTCAAAAACCAAACAACCAAAGTTCAACGTGATTGCTAAATTGGTTAATCCTACTTTTAAGGTCCTCTAAATTAATATAGCTAATCTAGCAATGGCTGATGATCCTTCAGGTAGAACTCAACTGCTAATTTTTTTTTTTAATTTGATTTATATGCAGCCCTTCTCCGGAGACCCAGGGCGGCTTACAATGCGTTAAGTAATAGCCTTCATACTTTTTGTATATTTATACAAAGTCAGCTTATTGCCCCTACAATCTGGGTCCTCATTTCACCTACCTTAGAAAGGATGGAAGGCTGAGTCAACCTTGAGCCTGGTGAGATTTGAACTTGCAGTAATTGTAGGCAGCTGAATGTTAATCAGTGCCTTAGTCTACTGTGCCACTTAGGCCCCTAATGAGGTCCTGAATACATTCAATTAGTTTTGTTAGCACCAGGACCAAAGGGACTTGGCTAAGTGGCACAGAGGCTAAGAAGCTGAGCTTGTCAATCAGAAAGGTCGGCAGTTCAGCGGTTCGAATCCCTAGTATAGGTCTCCTGCATGAGCAGGGGGTTGGACTAGATGGCCTCCAAGGTCCCTTCCAAATGTGTTGTTCTGTTATTAATATTATTTGAAAGAGGGTTGAAATAGGCTTATCTTAAATTGAACATCCCTCCTTCAACAGAGGGCGAAGGACACGACCCCACCTGTCTCCTGTCTACCCCATAGTCCTTTCAGCAGCCCCAAGAAGGTTCCACAGGCATCTCTGCACTCTGATTCAGGAGACCCTGAAAACACAGATAAATCCCCAAGTAGCTTCAACTACTCAAAGAGAGCTAATGTTTGACCTTCAGAATGCTAACAAGCAGATGACTGCAAAGCATATTATAAACCCTTCCATTCCCCACCATTCAGTTAGAACTAAAGAAGCTTCCTGGATGAGGAGTGAAATGTTTTCCAAGGGGAAAAAAATCAAGAAAGTCCAGCTGCCTTTTGGAAAAGTGCCACCTTTGGGGCAGTGCCAAAGCGACTGCTATTGTCTTCTTCCATGGGGTGCTTTTGATCTCCTGGTCATTTTCTATCCACGTATTAACCTGGACTAGTCTTGTTTAACTCCCAAGCCACTCAGTTGGTGCTTAGATTTATTGTGACAAGAGAAAGCTGCCTTGGAGTTGAGCTTTACTCCTGGTGACTACATCAATACATCTATTTAGTTTTCTTGGCAACAGGAAGGAAACAGTGTGCCATTGTCTTCTTGCAGTATTAATTTTTCAACCCTCCAAGGCTAGCCTGCTGCCCTGAAATTCTCTGCTGATCTCCCGCTGCCAATAGTTTTTGTTTTGACCTCCCAAACAGCCATGGATTTTTCTGGTGATCTTCCCATACCAATTACGACTTCCAGGTCTGATCTGGCTTGGCTTTTTGAAATCAGCTGGGCACTTTCCCCCAAGCTGGTCAGATGAGTTTATGCTCTGGCAGGAACTGGGGCACATTTGAATCAGCTCCCAACTGAGCTTGCCATGTGCATAACCATACAAACATCCACATTTCCCAGTGCGATTTCTGCATCATCTTCCCCCACCACCACCCCCCAACAAATTGGCCAACACTGCTGTTCACTGGTGATGTTCCTGTGGGACAACTCAAATTAATCGTTCATGCCCATTTCAGCTGTCAAATCCTCCCCTGCTCCTGTCTCCTTTTCTACAGGATCAGTATGTCTTCTTGCACCAGTGTCTCCTGGATGGGATCCAGTCTGCTCCAAAGAATGACAGGGTGATCGTGGAGCATCCTGCTGTCTATGAAAACATCTTGGCTATGCAGGAGTATGAGGTCTCCCGTATGTGAGAGGCTTGGCTACCTTCTATAGGTTGCAAAACCAATTGCCACTCTACAAAAATGTTTGAGGCATTCCCTCCACTCCATATTTAACTTCCATGTTTTAAATGGAGTAAATTTTCCAAAGCAAACATCCCAGACTGTATAGGTAATCTTTTTCTCTGAAATAATTAAATATCGAAATAAGAAGATTCCCAGTGATTCAGAGCCTCCCTTTTAGCCTCAAGTAATGGTTTCGTCGATTAATTAAGTAAACATGACCAGCTGTAAAAAAAAATTGTTGGCATACAAAATGACTAAGACAAAGCCACGATACAAAACTGAATCAAACACATTAAGTAACTTTTGAAATAACAGAAAACTGAAGTGTGAGTGTCTGACTTTACCAGGTTGCGCAAAAGAAACATTTTTTCCTGTTGACAATGAACCTATGTTCTTGATGTACACAATGGTTTGTCTACTCCTTTGCCCCTCCCCCCAACTCATCCTCTTCTCACACACCACTGTACTGGGAATTGGGAGGACAGAATGGGGGAGGGTAGCAATTGTGGCACAACAGTGGAGTTTTTCGTCCAATTATACTGTGTGGAAAGTATAATGGGCCCTAAAAGAAATTAAGACTGAAGCACAGCCTGGCTGAATTATTTGGTTGCCTTAGCAACCTGAGTGTCAGCTCCACAATGTTGCCATGGAACTGTCATAAGTGTCATATATATACATATACTGTATATATATACACACACACACACACACGCACGCACACACACACACACAGACAGAGGTGTGAGTGTATGGATGCTTTCCTTCCTTCCTTCCTTCCTTCCTTCCTTCCTTCCTTCCTTCCTTCCTTCCTTCCTTCC
>WNWU01013574.1:3142956-3163224 GCA_012654045.1 Ptyas mucosa
GGGGAGAGAGGAGGAGGAGGAGGAGAGAGATAGAGATGATAGATAGATAGATAGATAGATAGATAGATAGAAGATAGATAGATAGATAGATAGATAGATAGATAGATAGATAGATGATGGATGGATGGATGGAGAGAGCGAGAGCGGGAGAGAGAGATAGAGCGGGGAGAGAGAGTAGAGAGAGAGAGTAGATAGATAGATAGATAGATAGATGGATATAGATGATAGGTAGATATAGATGAGAGAGAGATGAGAGAGAGAGAGAGAGAGAGAGGCATAGACAGAAACATTTTCATTCAAGTGATGTGGCAGAATTATTTGGTTATTTTAGACGTGTTGTGCCTATCCAAACTGTTCACACAGTTTCTTTTTATTACAAAACATTAGGAAATGCACCTTGGTGGTTTGCTGATGAATTTAAACAGACCATAGTCCAGAGACTCTCTGAGTGCTATAAATAAAATTGAGGTGTAAATGCTCTCTCATGCTCTCTCTCTGGCAGTGAGTTGTTGGACTCCGGTTGTTATGAAAGCTGTTAGATTTCAGGTGATCTCTCTAAAAATAAATGGATCTGGCAACTGGGCCTTCTACAAAGGAACTGGCTGGATTTGAGTAGAGAGGAGGTTGACGTTTACACAGAATTCTTGTATTGCTTGCTGGTGGAAGAAATGGCAGAGGGAAGGTTAACAAGAGCTTAACTCCCATCCAAGCAGTTGTTTTTAAGGATCTTTGGAGATTATCTATTTAATCATGTTCTCAACCATAATCATATGCATGCAAGGGGCGTCTAGGAGTTTAAAACGTTCCCTTACACACACTTCATTTTCCTTCTAAATGAGGTTGTTGGAAAAGAAGACAAGACAGGCTCAGAAGATTGTGGATTATGAAAGGATTTCTGAATTAAAGAATTTGGGTTCAGCCTGCTTCGACCATTTTCCCATACCTGTAGGTAGATCTCATGACCAAAAAGAAGGTTGATCTAGGAAATTGGAAACTTTATTGTTTTGGCACCAACAGACTAATTTTTCCTGGGCCCATCTTATCTGGTTGTTCTCCCTTTAGTAAAATAATATTCTTACCTCTCTAGAAGCTGCTAAAAAAATGTAAGACATGCATTGCAAGATATGGTTAGGAGAAACGGTTAACATTTTCTACATCAGTGTGGAAGTAACATCCACTGGATTCAACATAGCTTACTTAAATAAGTGTCACAAAGTCTGTTGGTGCCTATTCAAACCATCAGATTTTATTAAAAGGCGTAAACTCAGCTGTTGCTCATAAAAGGTTATGCTTTCTAGTAAGATTTGTTGGCTGAAAAAGATGCTACCAATCTCCTCCTCAATTTTTTTTTTGGCTCCAGTAGACTAACATAGCTTTCTTTTTCCAATGTGTAAGTGTGTAACAGAGTTGTCGGAAGAATAATTTAGGGTTTCAACTCGAACTGGGGTTGCACAAGAATAAATAAAAATGAGATCTAGACCGTTGTGAGGAAAGGAGAAATATTTATTCCAAAGCAGATGGATTTACTTTGAGGGCAGCTGCAGAGAAATGGGGTACAGTGACAGTTTTATAGGGGAGCTTGCCGTGGATGTGGAAATATTTATGTGCTGATTCGAGGGTGACATTTGAGAGGTGTGTGTGTAGGTATGTTGCCTATGATGTTTTTTTTTTTACGAACATGCAGTTCCACTGGAATTTAATTAACTCTATCTGGGTTTACAGACCTTATCCTTTGATACGTGGATTAGGTTTGGGTAACTTATTTGGGGATTTGAGGAACTTTGAGTAAAAGATTTTCCCCCATTTGCTATTTTTATTTGATTAACTTAGCAGTCTCTACCTTAAAATGGCAGGAAATCATGTGGCTAATTTTTGACAGTTGTAGTCGGAAAAGATTCCCAAGGTCATAAAAAGAGGTAATTTTACCACAGAGAATGTGGATATTTCACTCCAATGAATTAAGTTCATTGGCATGAAGGAAGTTGAGTTTTTTTAACCTTCGGTATTCATACAAGAGGAACTAGAATAATGTCCACATAAACTTTTGCTTCATTTTTATATTTTCAATATTCCTTCCATGGTCAAAATGGAAATGGGATTCTCAAGACTTAATAAGTATTAGAAAAATAGCTGTTTCAGGTGCCCCCTGGTGGTGCAGAGGTTAAAGTGCAGTATTGCAGGCTAACTCTGCCGACAGACTGAAGTTCGATCCTGACCTGCTCAAATTTGACTCAGTCTTCCATCCTTCCATGGTCGGTAAAATGAGGATTCAGATTATTGGGAACAATATGCAAATAATATCTCTAAATTTTAAACCACCCAGAGAGTGTTGTAAAGAACTATGGGATGGTATATAAGACTAAATGCTATTGCTATTTCTATGCTGTTTGTGGCTATGCCTTTGGATTTTGGTGGGAAGGGAACAACTTGCAAGGGTAGTGGCTCCTGACTAAATTCACGTCTGAAAATCCATGTATTAGATTCATTCCCAAGGTTTGCTTCAGATCTTGGAGAAAAACAAAAGTTTCCCAAATTCACTGATGGAATTGCCTCCCAGCCAGCAATAGGCTTATTTAATTTTGTCAGCTTTCCTGCAACCGTTGCATAGATCATGTATCACTGTTTGAGTATATATTTGGTCCCTCAAGTTACAACCAGTTACTCATCCACCCTTTGAAGTTATGATGAACCTCCCCAGAGCTACTCATAACCTGATTTTGAAATTCTGACAACTTCAGAACATAAACTGACATCCAGTTCAGAATCAGCTCCTGAGAAAACAAAACTTTTTTTCTTTTTATCAAGTTTAAATCTTTCAAAAATTCTGTAATAGTTAAACCAATCACAGATGAATCCTTCACTTATTAATTGTCCTCTTGTCTTTATCATGAACCTCTTTTTTTTAAATATCCCGATATGTCATTTACACATTCCATTTTCAGGCCAGCACATTTCACTCACTCCCAATACAGAGGTATTTGGACATTTCTTTGATAGTGTGGTGTATTTTCCCAGATTCGTACAGGCTTTTCAGATTCCATGTTCCAATTCGTAGTTTTGGGTTTATCATGCTTATAGAGGACCGAGGGATTCTTAGCACTCCTGTCCCATTTAAGGGCCCCACGTACTTGGGGCCATTCTTAGGTTTTGCCGCCATTAACATGATTTTCCAGGGAAATATATAGTGTAGTAACCTACCCTTTGCTTTCTACACCGCTGGGCAGACGCTGTTCAAGTGGCTGCCACCACACCTTGTGCTGTTCTTCTGAAGCCGTCCCGACCAATGTGGTCTCCGCCTTCAGTTGATACTGATGAGCCAGCTGCCACTGACCAGGCCTCTTGGTTCATGGGAGGTATTTGATTTCCTCCAATCCGTCATTACAGCATAAAAGCCATACTGGGTAGGGCTCCCCCCCCCAATCTGCCACCCGGGAACGTGCTCTGTGGGGGTTCCAGGCTCCTCCCGAAAGCATATGCCTTCCCAGAGTATATTTTGGACACGTGATGCGACACCCGTAAAAATATGGTATACTTCGCTTAATCCTCCAGGGAAAAATTGAAAGCAAACAAGGTCCAGAAGAAGAACATCATGGCTTCAAAATCTAAGGGACTGGTTTGGGAAAAACTCAGCAGCACTTTTTCATGCGGCTGTTGATAAAAATAGGATCGCCAACATGATCGCCAACATCCGATGACAGATATGGCACAAGTAGAAGAAGGAGAATGTCATCTATTTACATTCCGATACCGTCTCTGTTCTATGTGGCGCTTCATGAGGCAATAGCCAAAGTGGAACACTACATAGAACAGAGATTTTCTATGTATTTATGACTATTTGCAGCTTCCCACAGTCATGTGACCACTGTTTTGGGTGTTTTTTGCTGGATTCATTTAGTGACAGCTGCATTTGCTTAAAAACCACCACAAAAAGGTTGTAAAATTGGGTGCAGTGACATAGTGACCCGCTTAACAACCATGATTTACAACCATACCTCCAGGCTCAATTACAGGACTACAGGAAAATATGACTTGGCTAGCTTCAATCACCTTTTCTTCCATTTCAGAATTAATCACGATGAATTACAGGTAGTAGTCCTCGACTTACAACAGTTTGTTTAGTGACCTTTCAAAGTTACAACGGCAATGAAAAATGTGACTTATGACTGTTTTTCACAGTTACAATTTTTGCAGCATCCTCATGGTCATGGGTTCAGAATTCAGACGCTAGGCAACTGGTTCATCTTTATGACCGGTGCTATGTCCCAGGGTCATGTGATCCCTTTTGCAACCTTCTCATTAGCAAAGTCAAAGTAACCCGCTTAGCAACTGGATTACTAACTTGTTAACTGGAGTAACTCACTTAACAACTGTGGCAAGAAAGTTGGGACAAAGCTCACTTAACAAATGTCTCACTTAACAACATAAATTTTGGGCTCAATTGTGGTCATAAGTTGAGGACTACCTGTATCCCTTTTGTACCACACATTAAGGCATTCTTAGTGTTCATCATGGAGAAGAGTTTTACCAGAGGTCCATGCCATAAATGACATGGTAGATCATTCCTGGCAAAGATTTGTTTGTCTGTATCCCTAAGTTAGCCATTAGGGTTAAATCAACCATAGTTAAAGTAAACTAACTTAATCAAGGCCCAAGTACAGATTATGGTTAAGGCATTTCTCCTACTGCTATCATAACTAATAATCATAGATAAGGCTATCAGCCAAGTCAAATATTTTTTTCTATCCATACGTTTAATGAAATGCATGTTTCTGCTATTGGGCATGGCATGTGTTTACTTTACCTATGCTGGCAACCCAGAAAACTTGGAGAGTATTTTTGGAGAGATACAGCAGGCTATTTGTTATATTTTTATTTTTAATTCATCACATTTTTATACTGCACATTCCACTTAAATGACTCCTCTCTGTGTAGATCCTTGCATTTATTCTCCTGACACCCTCATTGGGCTCCAGTGAGCAAAGCATTCCTAAAGCAGCATTTGCTAAGCTCACAATATAAATAAATTTGTTGTGACTAATTTGCTACGTTCCTACTATGAAAAATGAACTTTCAGAATTCTGAGAATCGCACACAACTGCTTCTGAATCCCAGATTTGGGTTCTTTGGATGCATTTGCTCACAGAGAGAAATTGAGGGATAGGTTACAGGCAGTCCTTGATTTATGACCGAAATTGGGACCAATTTTTATTGCTTAATTGTTAAGTGGCTTTATGGCCTTTTTTCCTAAGCAAATCACTGCAGTTGTTAAGTGAATCTTATGTCATTAAGTGAATCCAGTTCCCACCATTGATTTTGCTTATTGGAAGCCAGCGAGGAAGGTCACATATGGTGATCGCATGACTATGGGATGTTCCAATATATGCCGGTTGCCAAGCACCCGAATTTTGATCATATGACGGTGAAGATGCTGTAATGATTTTAAGTACAAGGATCGGTTCCAAGTCACTTTTTTTCAATGCCATCGTAACTTTAAATGGTCACTAAATGAATGGCTGTAAGTTGAGGACTACCTGTGGCTGACTGTATTTTAGTTGATTAAATGATTATAAAAATATGCATATGAATAATAGTATGTCCATAAGGAAAATATACTTCCTTGCTTATAGACAACATTTCCTCTTTTTCAAGAAAGTCACATTTTTTACCTTGTATGGGAACAATACGTTGTACAATTAAGGAAGTAATTTATAAAATGCAATGAGGCTTTCTATGCATAAAAACAAACAAACAAGAGGAGTTAAGCAGCTTAAATTAAAGAGCCCCCAGGTGATATTCTGCATAACAATATGTAGACACAAAGTTTTATCTAATCATGAGAATGCAAAACCTCAAATCCTAGGGCTGGAAGGGACCTCAGAGGTCTTCTAGCCCAACCCCGTGCTCAAGGCAGGAGACCTTACAACTATCCCAGTCAAATGGTTGTCCAGTCTATTCTTGAAAACCTCAGTGATGGAGCTGCCATATCCTCAGGAGGCAAGCTTTTCCATTATTAATTGCTCTCACTGTCAGAAAAGGTCCTCTTAGCTGGATCTCTCCTTGTCAGGTTCGAACCCTCAGTTCTTGACTTGCCCTCTGGGGCCCTAGAGAATAAGTCTCTTCTTTGTGACAGCCCCTCAAGTACTGGAAGACAGCTGGTCATGTCCCCACTAATCTTCCTCTTCGATAGGGTAGCTATATCTAGCTCCATCAACCACTTGTCATACAATTTAGCCTCCAGACTCTTTATCATCTTTGTTGCTCTTCTCTCACATTTTCTAGGATCTCAACGTTATACATACATACATACATACATACATACATACATATATATATATATACACACACATACACATACACACACACACACACACACACACACACACACACACACATATATATAGGTGATCAGAACCACTATATGGGGAAAAAACCAAGAAAAGGATAGTGGAAATCATCCTGGGGAATTCTGGGAGTTGAAATCCACACATCTGAAAGGAACCAAGATTGAGAAACACTGACCTATGGGTGCTGCAAAGCTCCAAATAGCCATAAGATGGCACCATGCATTTGAGATGCATGGCACTTGGCTGCCATCAAGTGGTCCTCTGGATTTCTGCAGCCCGTATGATTGGTTGAGCAGGAGACACAAAGGGGCTGCCATCAGGGGTGGGCTTCAAACATTTTAGCAAGGCGTTCTCTGCTCGGTTGCTGGGTGGGTGTGGCCATGGTGGGCGTGGCCTAGTTGACCTCCTGCACCACGCCCCGGGGGGGGGGGGCGTTTTTGCCCTCCCTGGGCTCTGGAGGTTTTCCTTGAGCTTCCAGCAGAGCAAAAATGGCCTCCCCAGGCTCCAGAGGCCCTCTGGAGGTCAGAAACGGGCCTGTTTCCGGCTTTCCCGAACTTCTGGTAGGCCTGTTCTTCACCCTCCCTGAGCCTCCACATGCACCCTGCACTTACCTGCATCCAAAGCAGGTTGTGTGGGGACTCCTGGGAGGGATGGGGTGGGAGGGGCCAGCCAGGAGTGGGATTTGGGGGTTCTCTGTACTGCACAGAATCTTAGATAGAGGTTCCCCCGAACCCCTGCGAACCCCCAGCAGCCCACCCCTGGCTGCCATGAAATTAAGAAATTATTAAAAGGCATGAAGAATTGATTAATGCCATGAAGAACGATGACAGGAATTGGGTATGTCCAGTCTAATGAAAAGAGGGACTGGGGTGACATGAAAGCACTTTTCCAATATTTGAGGAGCTCCTACAAAGACGAGGGGGTCAAATTATTTTCCAAAGCACCAAAAGGCAAGACAAGAAACAACAACCTGGAAACTAACCAAGAAAAGAAACAATCTAGAACTAAAGAGAAATTTCCTAACGGTGAGAGCATCAAACACTGGAAGAAGCTCAATGTTTCAGAAGTTGCGGGTGCTCCACTAGAGCCTTCCGAGAGGTTTTCAAAAAGAAGAGCCTTGGATAGTACAGTGGTCTAAAGCACCCTGTTATTAACATCAGCTGCCTGCAATTATTGCAGGTTCGAATCTCACCAAGGCTCAAGGTTGACTCAGCCTTCCATCCTTTCTAAGGTAAGTAAATTGAGGACCCAGTTTGTGCGGGCAATAAGCTGACTTTGTATAAATATACAAAAGTATGAATGCTTAATGCATTGTAAGCTGCCCTGAGTCTCCGGAGAAGGGCGGCATATAAATCAAATAAAAAAAATAAAAAGAGACTGAACAATCATTTGTCTGAAATGGTACAGGGTTTCCTGCTCAAGCAGGGGGTTGGACTAGAAGACCTCCAAGGCCCCTTCCAACTCTGTTATTCTATGTTCAATGAAATGAATTTCTCTTCCTGCCATCTGTAATGAAAGCAAGAGTGCTCGAGCCGGCCAGCCCAAAAATAATTAGAGCAGCTAATCTAAAGATATTTATCTTTCCAAGAAGGAGGAAGAAACATAATGAGCCTGGATTATGCTAGGCACATGGCTAGCCCATTCCCTTCTTCGTTCACAATTTGTGTGTGTTGGTTTGTTTAAAATCACAGTGCCTTCCCTCAGGGGTGGGTTCTAAATTTTTTTACTACCGGTTCTGTGGGCGTGGCTTATTTTGTGGGCGTGGCTTGGTATGTGGGGGGGGTAATGCGACTGGGTGGGCATGGCCAATTTTTTTTTTAACTTTTAAAAGCATTATTTCTACAACCTTAAGAGGTTGCAGGAAAAAAATGCTTTTAGAAACTTCTGACGATCAGGCAAATCTGCTGGGATCGCCAGAGGCTTTTAAAGGGATTTTTTTTTCCTACAACCTCCTCGTCTGAAACGGTTGCAGAAAAAATGTTTTCAGAAGCCTCTGAAGATCCCAGCTGAGCCACGCAATCATCAGAGGCTTTTTAAAAAACTTTTTAAAGCATTTTTTTCAGCCAAAGAGGTTGTAGAAAAATGCTTTTAAAAGTTTTTTTTTTAAAAAGCGTCTAATGAGGTGGGCGGGGTAAGCAAGCGGCAACTGGGCTGGGGACCGGTTTGGGGCGTGGCCAGCCAATGTTATTACCAGTCCTACGAACTACTAAAAATTTTTACTACTGGTTCTTGCGAACCGGTGCGAACCGGGAGCAACCCACCACTGCCTTCCCTTCTTAGTTCAATCCTGGGAAAGGATCTGGATAGTTTTGAAGTGGATGAGTAAATTTCAGGCTTGAAGGGATATGAACTTCCTGCAAAGGAGAAATAGGGCTACTGAATTATTTCCCACTTGTGATTTTTAAAATTACTTCAAAAGCATGGATGAAGAACTGTTCCCTAATATCAGTTCTAATGGGAGAAGATCTCTCAGTTAATCCAGAAGAAAGCTTGTGAATCTGTGGTGTTGAAATTATTGTAAAGATGTTAAGACTCTAGAAAGCGTGCAGAGAAGAGCAACAAAGATGATTAGGAGACGAGCTAAAACACATGAGGAGCAGTTGCTGGAATTGGGTAGGCCTAATTGAATGAAAAGAAGGACTAGGGGAGACATGATAGCAGCGTTGCAATATCTCAGGGGCTGCCACAAAGAAGAAGGAGTCAATCTATTCTCCAAAGCACCTGAAGGCAGAACAAGAAGCAACGCATGGAAACTAATCAAGGAGAGAAGCAACGTAGCGCTAAGGATTAATTTCCTGGTGGTTAGAACAACGAGAAGTTTTGAATGCGCCAATACTGAAGGTTTTAAGAAGAGACTGAACAACCATTTGTCTGAAGTGGTATGGGGTTTCTTGCCTGAGCAGGGGGTTGGACTAGAAGACCTCCAAGGTCCCTTCCAACTCTGTTATTCTGTTCTGTTAGTCTGTCCTTCCCAAATGAACAGAGGCTACAGTACAGCCAATGCTTGGCTTTTCACTTCTCTCTCCAGCCAAAGGATGTTTTGCATCCTTCTGCTTGTCTCCAAACTGATAACACTTAAATAACAGCTGAACAAATGGGAAGAGAGGCACAGAGGTTAAGTTGACAGAAATAGGCCCCAAGGTTGAAAAGGCATCTCTGAAAATTCTTCAGAAAAGGATAGTGTCACTGTGCATTCATCTAGTAAACCAAAGGGGGCTGGGGAATGTGTCCAGGGGAAAAGGGTGATTTCAGGACACAACACCAATCACAGATGATCTGGAAATCTTTATACAGTTGGTCCTCAACTTATGATCACAACTAGGAGCTGAATTTCCATTGTCAAGCAAGCTGGTTGCTAAGTGAGTCATACCTGATTTTACAACCTTTTTTCCCATGGTTGTTAAACAAATTGCCGCAGCTGTTAAGTGAATTATGCAGTTGTTAAGTAAATCCAGCTTCCCCCACTGACTCTGCTTGCGGGGAATGGGAAGGTTGCAATCACATGACACAGGATATTGCAACCATTGTAAGTATATTCTGGTTGCTAAGCATCCAGATTTTGATCATGAGACACTGCAATGGTTGTTCAGTGCAAGAACCGGTTGTAAGTCACTTTTTTCATTGCCATGGTAACTTTGAGCCATCGCTAAAAGAATGGTTGCAAATCAGTCATGGATTTCAATTTAGTTTGCTACTGGTTTGCGCATATGCGATGCTTCTGCACATGTGCAGAAGCGTCCAGGTGAGTGGGCGGAGCTTCCTGCTGCCGCCGCTACCAGTTCTCCCGATCTGGGGCAAACCAGTAGCAACTCACCACTATTGCAAATCAAGGACAAACTGTAATGGTTTTAAAATCCCAGTTCCATACATGTAGTCCTCAACTTATGACCACAATTGAGCCCGAAACTTCTGTTGCTAAGTAAGACATTTGTTAAGGAAGTTTTGCCCCATTTTGCATGCCACAGCTGTCAAATAAATCACTGCAGTTGTTAAGTTAGTAACACAATTGTTAAGCGAATCTGGCTTCCTCATTGACTTTGCTTGTCAGTAGGTCACAAAAATGATCACATGATTATGGGACACGGCAACCGTCATAAATATGAGTCAGCTGCCAAGCATCCAAATTTTGATCTCGTGACTATGGAGATACTGCAATGCAAAAAACGTTCATAAGTCACTTTTTTTCAGTACGTGGTAATTTCAAACGGTCACTAAACGAACTGTTGTAAATAGAGAACTACCTGTAAGAGCAGATTTGGCTCTTTAAACTGTTGTTAGGGAACGGAAAGTTAGATCCAGCAAGAGATCAATCTAACAAAACGTTGCACTCAAGTGGCCTAATGTACCTCTTTTCAACTCCGTGTTCCTATTGGATTCAAATGGCCTCAATAACCTTCCAAATCTACAACTGTATTATTGATATAGTAAATGTACCATCAATTAATAAAATAGGCATTCTAAGCACAGTCTCCATGTGCTAGTTCAGGCTGTACTTTGGGAATGTAACTTGCAAGCATTCTTCTGGATCGATTAAAAAAAAAATCTATGAATAGAACATGAGGACATCAATGAACAAGCTGAACTGAAACTTTTCTCCTCACTTGCATGGAAAATCTTAAGATTTTTTTCCCCCCATCTGAAACAATACAATCATATATCAGGGTGCAGCTTCAATATTGTAATGAGCAATCATCAGTTTTACGTTATAAGCTTCGAAAGCCATTAACCAACCAAACCAAAGAACAAACACATCTCAGGATGATGTTCAAGGTAGAAGTATGGGCACTAATTAATTCCTAAGAAGAGAAGTGTTATGTCAATGAAGATTTTCAGTCATCCAGACAGAGTTGTCTGAAGGTTGAGTCATTGCACTCAGACTAATTTTTGTTGTCGGTTTGAGATGTTTCGCTGCTCATCCAAGCAGCTTCATCGGTCAGAGGAAGCCAGGCAGAGAATTGTTAAAATGTACCAACTTGGAGGTTTTCTCCTCAAAGCATTTTGCAATATTTACTAAGTTTTGTATTTATTTGGGAGCCACTTCATCTGTTCAGAAAAGAAATAAGCTCTCAGTGCTGCAGTTCTAAAAAGGTGAGAAGATTGAATACCTGCTTAAAGTCTTCTTCTATTCTTGGTGACTTCAGAAGCATGCAACATGATGAAGTCGTACTGCCTTTTTCAGGGATGGTTTTCTTGATTTCCCATTCTGCCTACAGATCTGGTAATCTCCCATTCCATGTAAGACCCAAATTTAATCCTGTGTACTTCTAAACCCTGTGTAGCAAGTACCATCAGATTTTGTGTCCTGCTAAGACATGATCAGAAGGATATTTATATAACCTTTCAGATTACAGAATGATGGATGGGCTGATTTGTCACAAGCAGCAAGAAAATCAGCAAGATGAATATATTTACAACACATTACTTCACAGACTTTAGTCTACTTCTTAGACGGAATGTGTTTATATCCATCCAACCCTAAGTGGAAAGACAACAGTTAACCGTGAGCTCAAACGGAAATAAAATTTGGAAAGAATAAATGATGATAATTGTCTTATTAATAGTGGCACTCACAAAACAGCATACGTCAATAAGGTGGACCTAACAAGTACAGTTTGATTTTTAATTGTTCCTGTTCAAATTTCGAGGCAAAGTTGCTTTTCCCCCCTTCGTTGAAATTACCGAAGATGGAAAAAGTTGAAAGGTTATAGTTAAATAAAAATTCAATCAGTTAAAGATTACTATCCAGCAGCACCTGTAAGGGATGTTTATTTCTGGTTATAACATTGTCTGCGTGTCAACCCTGAAGCTGATCTGATCGAGGCCATTTTCAGGCTTCAGTGTTACCACACTGGAGCTGAAGGTTAGGGAGTGGGGAATAGTGACATCTGGGATTTTGTAGCCAAAACAAAATACTTTCTCGTGGGAACCAAGGACATTTCCACAGGTGGCCAGAGAGTGGAGGAGTGAAGTTATCAGGCAACTGGACAGCATCTTGATGGGATAATGTGACTAATTGTTTGGGGAAGGGGAAAAACTTTTAATTAGGTGAAAACAGCGGGAATATTCAGAGTCGGTTTTCACCGGCCTGTGCCAATATGATACAGGATATCCAATAAAACTGTTCTTTGAGGAAACTGCCTGCCTTGGAGTTCTGTTTGTTATGGGCGTATTACTTGAAACCCTGACATTGTGCTGCAATAAATGAATGGCTGTTCTGACCAAGAAACATTCATTCTGTAATAGGAAATACCTGACTTGATTTGATGTCATTTCTTATTAAACCCCACCACCAAAGGTGAGGGAGGGAGATTGTCACTCCTATAGATCCTCATCTAAACTCTTATTCTTCCCAAAAGGTTCCCAAAGACCTGATTTCTCCTCTGACCCAATAGTTCTTCACAGGAAAAAGTTTGATTGTCAAGTAGAAATAATGCTACTATTTGTATATTTACTTGACACAATGAGCTAAATTTTAGTTCATCTGATTATATGACTGTGGGGATACTGCAATGGTCATAAGTATGACGACTGGTCACTTTTTTCAGTGCTGTTGTAACTTTGAACAGTGGCTTAACAAATGCTTGTAAGTGAAAGGCTACTTGTATTCATTCAAACCCAAAGAGTAGTTTAAACCTAGGTCACATTGTGATTTAGTTTGACCACAATGTCTAATTATATTTTGTTGTAGCTTAGCTTAACTTTACAATAATACAGCGAGTCCTGCAAATATGGAATAGTAAACTTATAATTATCATTTCTGATTCTTCATGACTTGATGGACATCATCTTGCTAAGATGGTCTGTCACTAGTTGCTTCTTCTGTTTGTGTCATCAATATATTTTTTTTAATATAGTGGTACTTCAGAACTCATCGCTAATCGGTTCCAGGAGGTACAAAAAGTACTAAAAAGGAGTACCAGGCAGACTATGTGACTAACACATGACCCTTTCTTTTGGCTAGGAATGGTAATGAGTCACAGGAAGCCAACACTGACAAACTCTAGCTTGTGTGTTGAGTACCAAACAAACAACGAGTACTGGGACAAAATATCCATGTCAAAATGCATCGAGTACCAAATTTGAAGAGTTTAAAAGCAACTGAGTACCGAGATGCCTCTGTAGACTGATTTTTCCATATTGTATTAAGCTTTTTCAGTATTATTTTTGCCTTCACATTATGTGTCCCAAACATAAGAGTCGTAGTGGTGCAGTGATTAGAATGCAGTACTTCAGGCTACTTCTGCTGACTGCCAGCTGCTTCCAATTTGGCAGTTCGATCTTGACTGGCTCACGGTTGACTCAGCCTTCCATCCTTCGGAGGTCAGTAAAATAAGGAACCAGATTGTTGGGGGCAATATGCTGACTTTTCAAACTGCTTAGAAAGGGCTGTAAAGTACTATGAAGTGGTATATAAGTCTAAGTGCTATTTCTATTGCTATTTACTCTACACTTTAGCTGTTTCCAACTAACTGTCTGGTTTTATTTCATCTAATAGTTCATAACTAATACAAACTGGTTAGGTTTCCTTCATGTATGGTTAAGCCACCATTATGTCCCTAGAAATACCAAACGGGGAGAACCAAGTAGAATTGCCTGCAAAAGGGGGCAGCTGCTATTATTACAGCATGGGTTCTGATGCTCCTGTCTCGTTCTATGACATCTTCCTTATACTGTATGTTTTTATAGAGGGGGTGCTTTTCAAAGTCAAAAATGACTTATGGTCAAAAATGGCCGTAAGTCACATTTTTTAGTACTGTTGTAACTTTGACCGATCACTAAACAAACTGTGGTTAAGTCAAGGATTATCTTTAGAATGACAAAGGATCAGCAATGGAGCTCTTAGAAAATAAATCCTGTTTCATTATTTATTTATTGGCTTTGAGTTTGTTTGGGGTTTTTTTTATATGAAACTGGATCACATTTGCAAAAATCAATCAATCAATGATCAGCAGCATCTGCAATCAATGCAGACAGCAGAGCAAGTCAAGTGATTAGTGCTGAAAGACAGATCGTAGCCTTCACCCACATGACCCTAGGGAGAATTTGGGGCTGAGAGAAGTAAAAAGGAAGCCAAATGCCTCAAGTTGAAACATTGCAGACATGTTCCTACTTGTAAAAGAGCAACGATTAGGGCAAGTTGGCTTGCACGGAAGAGATTCTTCTTCTGTAGTGTTTATTACAAGTGTTGTGGTTCACCGGCAGCCTGTGGAGCTGGCAGCAGAGTCGGACAGTGAGGTGGTTGGGAGGAACATGGGCCAGTCCTGGAGTCTGGGGAAGGCTCAGATGAGGGCTCTGAATCAGAGGCAGAGTCGGACCTCAGCGAGGCAGAGGAACAGGGGGAGCATGCGCAGAGCTGCCAGAAGGCAAGGACAGTTAAAACAAAAGGGACAACTCAGGAGTAGGGCTCGGAGATGATTGGCCCCTCCCATAAGACTTAAAAGAGGAGCAAAGGCACATGGGCCTTTGCAGGAAGCAACATTGTTAATTCTGTTCAGTTTAAAGTCTGAAGCTCTGTTTGATTCTGGACTCCATGTGGCTTTGCCAATTAGGTCTTTGGTAGCATGTCAAGGGAGATAAAGGTGGGTGATTATCAGCCTTATCTCAAAGGACTCTTTACAACTATTTGGGACTCATCTGTGAATGAACAGAATTCACAGCTGTTGCAATAAAAGAGGTTTTTGGGACTACTTGTGTGTTTTACTGACTCAGGAAGCCTAGGTCAGAACAACAAGGTCCTGAATCTGTCCTGGCCTATTTGGCAGGAGATGAATGTGGCTATCCAAGAAGAAGAAATAGATCTGTCAGTTTGATTGGTTGAAATGGAGACAAGCATGCGCTGTGGATCATCTGAAATAGCTGTCCCTTTGAGTTTTCTGGTCCTTTGCACCCAGCTCTGTTGTCCCTTGTTAATTATTCAGGATGGAAGTCATACCCATGCTAAAGGTCTCCGGAGGCAGTGGGGGGAGGGGGTGATGGTGGAGGGGAGGGGAGGGGGGCAAAAGAAAGAGAAATATGCCTTTCTGAACAATTTGTCAAAACCAGAAGCGGAGGGCTATTATTGAATTAATGGTGGAAGTGGTGTGGTCAGAGTGTGCTTTGGAAGGAAACAGAGTCAGAGGAGATGGCGGATATGGTGGATTTGTAGGATTTAATTTAAAAATAAGGAGGATCGGAGAGAGAATTTAGGAGGAGGGGAATTTGGTTCTCCAGTTAAAGGAACCTTGCATAATCCCAATCTGGTTAGGTGGTGCCTCTGTCCAAGGTCCTGAAATTCTGAGCACCGTCCCCTTCTGTTATTTGAAGACACTTCTTCATCATCTGAGCCTGCAACACCCGCCTTCTTGAAGTTGGCTTCTTTGTTTAATTTATTTATTTAATTTATTCATTTGTTCAATTTGCTGTTCTTCTGTTAAATGTCCGGACAGATGTGGCATCCAATTAGCACCTGTGCTACGTTTTGTAAAGCAGAGAGCTGTAGCGGTTGCATCTTCTTTTCTTCCAATGTTCCTTCCCCCCATTTTGGCAGCTTTTCTGAGATGCGTGTTGGCTTGACACAGTAGAGAGAAGCTATGTGAAAGGCGGTGTGTTTGAATGCTTGCCCACAAGAGAAAGCAAGAAACTACTCAGGAGTATTGTAGTTCCACCACTCATGCTCTCATGGACAAAACAGCCGCCGTTCAAACAAATATTATTTATTTCTTCATTTTCATGCAGTCATTTTGTTTGGTTTTCAGTTCAGCCTCGCCTTTGGTCTCACACTCTGGGATAATTTTGCAGGCAAAACTGGGAGAAGTCTGCAATATCGGAGAAAACCAATGGAACTGTCTTGTTGCTTTATCCATGTTGTTGATTTTTGTACCTAACGCTGTCTTGACCATAATAGTGGGCCCTCGCTATTCAATTCACTTTGATTTAATGCAGTCAAAGTCCAATACAAGGGTCCTCACTATTATATTACAGTATTCTTCCAAATATATTTGTAAAGCACATTCTTCATTGCATTGCCACCTCCCTGGCACAAATCTCAGATTTCTCTTAGTTTTGCTAACCAGATGCTGTTTCATTTGCTGCTCCTTTAGAGTAAAACAGGATTTTGGCTTACTTTCACTAAAATGAGAAAGGTGCAAAACATTTATCCTATATAATGGAACATAACCCTTCCCCCCCCCCTTGTGATCTTGTATTTAGCAAATTAGCATGACAATGAAAAAACTAGAACAACAGGCTGACAGATTTGGCAGGGATCATGAAGGTCATTAAGTCTAGCCTTTTGCTCAGTTAGGGATTTATAATTCAGAATGAGTTCATGGCATCTTTGACAGAAAACTATCTGGTGTTTGCTTAATTATCTCCAGTGGAGGAGAGTCAATCTGTTCTGGTGCCAAAAAAACCTTAGGCATTTCTTTTAATACTGAGCCAAATCTGTTTGCACACAATTCCTACTCAGTGATTTTACTCTTATACTCAGCAACAGAGAGAGCTTGTTTATGTTCAGTTTGTAAATATTGCTTTCTTGTCTCATCTCACGCTAAGTCACTGCTTTAGCCACTGTTTTCTTAAGAAATCCAGGCTGTCAAGCATGTGTAATATATAGGTTCTAAGTCATGATTTACAAACTACAGTGTCAACATTCACACAAAAAGCCAAAGCAGATACAAAGAAACAAACTGTCTTCTGGTTTAACATGTTCTGCGAGTGCAGTCACAGGTTTGTAGTTAGGCAAAGCAATGATGGTTTGTTTGGTCAGTGCCTGATGTGTTCTCCTTCCTTTTTAGCTGTTATGGTTTTGAAACTCTGCAGATATACTGTATAGCACATAAAACCAAATTAGAAACAACAGCAGAAACATCAAAGGAAGAATAGATCTGTGATTTATACATCAGGCTCAGCCAAAACCCAATAACAATTTCAATCTGTGACTTATTGCTCTTAGGAAATACAGTATGCTAATACAAACAAATGTTACAGATCCACATGTGTGCACACACATACACACATATGCTATGGTCCAATTGGGGGATGGAGATGCAGTTCTTCACTTGCAAATCCTTGCCTTCCAAACTTGCCTACTCTACTGTTTTTACTAAGTTCTGGTTTAGCGGGTGGTTATGGGGGCGACTCGGCGCTCCCATGTAACACCTCTCCTGCGCAAGCTGCACTGGCTCCTAGTGGTCTTCCGGGTGCACTTCAAGGTATTGGTTACCACCTTTAGAGCGCTCCATGGCTTAGGACCCAGGTATTTACAAGACCGCCTTTTGCCGCTGGTAGCCTCCCACTGACCAGTATGCTCCCACAGAGAGAGGCTCCTCAGGGTGCCGTCAGCCAAACAATGCTGGCTGGCGGCCACCAGGGGGAGGGCCTTCTCTGTGGGGGCACCTACCGTCTGGAACGAGTTGTCCCCGGAGATACAGCGGATCCCGGATCTGCACACTTTCCGCCCTAAAGACATTTCTGTTTCATCAAGCCAAGCTGACCTGACCTACTCTTTTAAATTGTTTTAATTTAAATTGTTAGATTAGGGGTCTTAATATAGGGGTTTTAACTGTAGGCCAAATTAATTTAATTGGATTTTAATACTGTTTTAAATTTTGTATTTTTTGTATTTTATCTGCTGGCTGTTCACCACCCCGAGTCCCTCAGGAGAAGGGCGGTATACAAATATAATAAACAAACAAACAAACAAGTACTGTGAACTTAGCCATTGTGATCTGTTAAGCATGGTTTATAGCATAGTATGGTACATGAACTCATGCAAGGAATAATCACCCAATCACAATTCAGCATGGGATACATTGTGGGGGAGGAGGAAGAATTGTGAAATAACATTTCAAGGGTAGATCACCTAAAGTAGGCATCCCCAACAGGGTCATGCAAGTGACTGGGAAGCACATGCGTGGGTGCAGCTCCACTTATGCTCACATGCGAAGTTCCATTTGTGGAAGCGACGTGTGCACTCCCACCAATTACACAAATGGAATTGCGTACGCTTGTGTGCATGCTCATGCACGTGCCTGCCATTCCCTCCCACCCCCTGCCGGTCCACCATGCCAGAAAGGTTGGTGGAGCGCTGATCTGAAGAAATAAAATATGTATCATAAAATAATGGTATATATATATATCAGTGATGGCTAACCTTTTTGCCATCGCGTGCCAAAAGCAGGAGAAGCTCGGTGGGGTCACACGCCCCGTGCCCACATCCATAATTCTATGCGTCCCGCCCCCCACGTGATGGCGCGGTGGGCCCGGTAGGCCCATTTTTTTGCTCTCCCCAGGCTCCAGAGCCTTTCTAGGAGCCTTGGGAGGGCAAAAACTGCCTTCCCCACCGTCCCCAGAGGCCCTCCAGAGGCCGGAAACAGTGTGTTTCCTGACTTCTAGTGGGCCCAAAAGGCCTGAAAATCAGCTGGCTGGCGCACGCATGCGTGCTGGAGCTGAGCTCGCGTGCCCACCGATATGGCTCCGCGTGCCACCTGTGGCATCCATGCCATAGGTTCGCCATCACGGAGATATATATATATATATATATATATATATATATATATATATATATTTAATGGCAATAAGCCAGGCAATCAAGAAGAATTGGCTAGTGGAGCACAAGCATTTTATGAATAGTCTTTTTAGAAAATTATGTGCCCTCAAGTCACTTTCGAGTCTTAGCAACCACCCAGATATATTTTCTCCTTGCTGGTTTGTCCCTACCTGATCCTTCAGGTCTTCCAATTTGTACCCATTGTCACTGTAACTGGGTCCACCTGCCTTGCATCCTGTCCCCCTCCCTTTTTAACTTCTATATTAACCCCCTGATTGATCTCTTACAGAACCCTGACCTACATCCTCCTAACATAGCACAACGCAAAATCCCGATTCTCCTTTATGCCGACGATGCTGCTATAATTTCACTGCTATAATAGCTGGGTTTCTAATGTGGTTTAATATAAGCCTGGTCTCTCTGGGTTGATTTGTTCTATAAGCAGTTTGTTTTTGCTATATTCATGGTATTCTCAGGAGTTTTTTCCCAACATCAAAAGCATCATTATTTTTTTTAATCCTGCTTCCTCAAAATCCAACTTTTGTTTCCACAGAGTGTCACAGCGAATGCCATTGCTTTCAGTATTCTGATCTTTGTAGGCATAGACAACATTACAGCAGGCAACTTCATCCTTGGCAACTTCAAGACCTATGGACTTCAACTACCATAAAAAACCTTCCAATATAGATGGCGTTTCTCTAACAGCCAAAAATGTAAAGATGCTGGATGGGGAATTCTGATAGTTGAAGTGCATAAGATTTAAAGTTGCCAAGATTGGACACCCCTGAATTAGGAGCATCTGTGTATCTTTTCCATGGCCTTCATGGCTGTTCCAAGTGTTACTCTGGGAATATTTCTTAATTGTTTGTTCCTTGATGGCTGAACCTAAAAGTCAAAAGCTATTTACCACTTCAATATCTTCCTTGTCGGGTTGGATGTTATACCTGCTGTTGTTAGTCTGAATTTCTTTATAGTCCCATTTTTCACCTGTACTCTTTGGCTTTTATTATTAGAGCTTGCAGAATCTTTACATTGATAGCTGTTAAAATAATGCCATCTATAGCAAAGTTATTGATGTTTCTTCCTTCAGTTTTAAAACCACACTCATCTTCTTTCTATCCCTTTCTTCCTTTAAAACATTTTCATCATATAATCTGAATAAATAAGGTAGAATACATAGTCTTGTCTTGTGCATTTGCCAACCTGGAGCAAATCTATTTCATCAATTGTGTTTCTGTCTATATTGTGGCTTCCTGACCCATATATATAGAGAGAATAAAATGGAATGGAACGGAAATGGAACGGAACGGAACGGAATGGGAACGGGAACGGGAACGGGAACAGGAACAGGAACAGGAACAGGAACAGGAACAGGAACAGGAACAGGAACAGGAA
>WNWU01013574.1:3168594-3218199 GCA_012654045.1 Ptyas mucosa
CTTTCTTTCTTTCTTTCTTTCTTTCTTTCTTTCTTTCTTTCTTTCTTCCTTCCTTCCTTCCTTCCTTCCTTCCTTCCTTCCAACTGAATCAATGATCCTGGGTGGCTTACAATTCAAACACTGCACATTTTTCATAAAGCATGGCTAGAAAATGCACAGGCTATAACTAATTAAATGTTAAAGGGCAATAAGCTAAGTGTTTTGCATGCCTTGTTCAGGCCCTTATGTGACATTTCTTTAATACTCCATTTCCATTGTACATAACATATGATTATGTTTCTTCTAATGTACCCCTCTCTTTTTCTTATAACAAAGAAGGCAGAACTTCTTTTGTCAAAAATTCATTCTTTGTGGGAGACCAACGACTATCCATTAACTTCCAGCCAACATTTTCACATCCTAACATCCTGACATTTCTCACCCATCTTCCTATGATTAGTACATAGTGACCAAGATAAAACACTTCATTTACTGTAGCAAATGAATGTTCATTCACTGTAAATATAACTTGCAATGGTTCACTCCATTTCCCTGTCAAGCAGAACTACCTTGGTCTTCCATATTTCTCCTACAGCATATATCGGTAGCTAATATTTGCTAGAGGTTCACCTGATTTCTCAATCAACAAGAAGATGTTGTTGCATAAAATGTGAGATTCCACGGATGCTTAATAATTTCTCCCTTCTGCCACATTAAGAACTATAATTTCATAATAAATTTATTATTTATTATAATGTTAGTCACACGGTCAGCTAGATGTTTAGATTGACATCTAAAATAAATAGATTATCGTTATTATATATACAACTTTGTGAAGTCGCAGCTGCCAGTTCTTGAGCTTGTGTTGACCTCAATACTCAGTATATTAACCAGGTCTGACCCTATTAAGATCAGCCTGAGATCAGCCAAGGCCCATTAGACATTCCTAGTGATAATTAGGAAAAGTCAAATTTAAGTAGGAAGTAATATAACACGAGGCAACCTCTTTGCTCCAGAATCTGTGGCATCTCCTTTCACTGGTCTCCTTTTCCGTCCACTCTAGTACCGCCATGGGCTTTGGCCACCATTCTCATTGTTGCTGGCCTCTTGCTTCTCTGCTGCTGCTTCTGCGTTTTTAAAAAATGCTGTGGCAAGAAGAAGAAAGGGAAGAAAGGCAAAGACAAAGTCAAGGCACAGATCAACATGAAGGAAGTGAAGGAGTTGGGCAAAAGCTACATTGATAAGGTGGGCAGTGAGGTTTTTTTCCTATAGCTCCCCAGCTTGAGGATCTACGTATCTTCGATAAAGGAACCTCCCTGATTTCAAAATCATTTATTAATGACTAGAGGTTGCGTGTTTGGGGCTGATCTTCATAAAAGGCCAGAATTTGTCCTTCAAATGAGCCTGTTCCCACAGTTCAGACTTCAAACTCTGCTGTAAAACCAATACCCCAAGAAGAGGGTAGTTAAATACAGAGTCTTAAAAGTGGAGAAAATGTCTGCTGTTTCCCAGAATTAAGTATAGCATATTTGAGGAATTTTGCTTGCAACATAGAGAAAACACCATGGTCTAAGACAGAGGTGTCAAACTCGATTTCACTGAGGGCCATATCAGGGTTGTGTTTGACCTCAGGGGGATGGGGGGCATGGCTGGGGTGTGTGGCCGGGGTGGACGTGGTCAGCTCAATGTCATTTGTCAAGGCTCTATTTTGAGCTGCAACGGCCTCCTGCAGCCTTCACCCCGACCCCCACCCTGAGTTCCATTTTCGCTAGCAGAGGGCTGCAGGAAGCTATTGTGGCTGAAAACGGAGCCTAGGCAGGCTGTGCACAGTTCTCCAGCCCTCCATTTTCATTGGTAGAGGCACCATGGGCTGGTCCTTCGCTTTTTCCGGGGCACTTTTTCTAAGCACCCCTGGTCTAGAGGAATATCAGAAGATAACACATTTCATTGCTAGTATTTCAAGTTATGTTAGCTGTAATTGTCCTACAAGAAAAGTAATAGTGGAGCAGATGGAGCAATGGAAAGTAAGTACCTTTACAGTATGCTGCTTGTGGTATCACTACAGTATGCAACTGCTGAAACAAATAACAGACAATAACCTGGTTTGGGGGCAAGATAAAGAACTACAATTCCAGGGAGAAGGAGGAGAAGAGGCTATCCAAGGTCCTTTCCTTCTGGAAAACTCTGGAAACAGCACTGATTCTTGACTCAAGCAGAATAGTTTCAATTAAATGAGTTCTGTACAATGTCACACAAGGAGGCAGTCTTGAGATAAAGAAAATTGAATTCAGAATTGTGAAGGAAGGAAACTGGGCCTTATCAGAAATAAAAACTAGGGAGATGCAAGGTGGAAGAACACTCACTATTTTTCTTGGAAATCTGGCCTTTCCCCATCTCAAATCCGAAATCACAATATTGTAGAGGAGGCTGCCATTAACAGGTAGAATCACCTGACTCATTGATTTTTCTGAGTGCAGATCCATTTGTAAAAACAAAAAGATGAAGTGGGAACATGAATTGTAGAAGTTTTTGCAGCAGTCAAACCACTGAAAAGAAGGAGCTGTTTAAGTCTTCTCCATAAGTCATTCTCATTAGTTCCTGGGGTTCTATATTTACAAGGGGAATAATACAGGCCTAATATTACAGAACTGTTTCACAACTGCAGCAGCTTTGAGATGAGTGGATTTCATCTCCCACAATTCTCCACACATCTTAATTCGCTGAGGTTGAGAGACACTCATATAGAGGATAGGAAATACAGTTCAATTTTGAGGATTCTTTTGCCCAGAAGGCAGCTAACTGGTGATTGTAAGATGTTAAACTTGTGAATGCTAGACCTTACAAAAAGCTTATTCTGCCATAGAAGAAAACCATAGAGTCAAAGGCTAAAATGCTAGCATCTTGAAAATTCTATTTATGTTAAGCCAAGCTAACTCTGAAGAGATCAGGGAAACAAAATGTTTACTCAAATATCCCCTCCACCATTTTTATTTGCATTGCTACCAGTGGCAAAGTAGTTCTTCCTCCATCTTTTATTCTGATTCCTTCAATAATTGCACTAATTCATCTGATCAGTGTTAATAGGAATATTGCCTCCTTCACATGTGAGGTCTTTTTTCTCATTGCTATTGTACATTTCCTCATTGCTCCCAAGACTCTCATACTAAGTCTTTTTTTTTCTCCAGAATTTAGAGGAAACTTACCGTCCACACAGAACAGGCATTAAAATATTGAAGGGTTTGGCATCTGAATAAGATCCATTTGTTAAGCTCAATCTATTGCCTGATAGATTTATATATGATGGAAGGGAAAATTCACAACGAGTGGAGTTTATGAGGATGTAGGAGCCTATACAAGTTGATGTAAACCTAACACTGATCGAATGCTTGTATCAGTGCCCACATTACACCTGATCAAGTGAAACCAGCTTTTCCCCATCCTTGATGCCTTTCAAGGATTATAACCATCAGAATTGCCAGGCAGGATGGCACTCAAATTCTGAGATGTGGTATCTCAACATATACTGTATGGAGGATTAAAAATTGGATAAAGAATGAGAAAGGGGGAACAGAAGTTGTTGCAGAAGTTGTTCATCTACTTAATTCCTAATGTGGCTAAGACGCTGAACTTGTCGATCAGAAAGGTCGGCAGTTTGGCAGTTCAAATCCCTAGTACAGATCTCCTGCGTGAGCAGGGGGTTGGACTAGATGACCTCCAAGGTCTCTTCCAACTCTGTTACTGTTACTGTTTGACTAATGCTTCTCTGTTGATTACTTTGATCATTTCCTTCTTTCCTTCCTTCCAGGTACAGCCAGAAGTCGAGGATTTAGATCCATCATTGTTGCAAGAATCCGAAGTGGAGAAGCCAGAGGAGAAGCTGGGGAAACTCCAGTACTCTCTTGATTATGACTTCCAGAGCACACAGGTGGGCAAGACAAATATGTGCCTCAGCTTCAAACAGTTGCAGACTGGTCTTTGTGTTCCTGTCAGTTTAGGAATCTGCTCAAGTACCATCCAGAAAATAAGAAATGCATTGTCAAGAAAAGACAAGTTCTGCAAAGTTACTTGCACATTCTGATTAATGAATATTGATACATGTGGAGAAATAATTATTATAATGTAAATGGAAGTACAATAAAGCTTTCTATAATGGGAAAGATGGCGACCAGGTCCTCTTTCTGTAGCCAATTCTGGATGAGCGTTTTCAGTGGCTTTTCTTTTAAAACTTGAACTAGATAGATTTCCAAAAGGATTCTATCAAATGAAGGCTTATTTCATCGTAAAATAGGACAGCTAGGCAATTTACTTTCATTAGCCATATTACTTATCTACAGTAATTACAGTCCTTTCGTCCTATCCTATTGGCAATATTTGAAATTAAGGGTGCAAGGAAATGTCATACAGGAGTTCAAAATATACATTTTATGTTTGAAAATCTAACCCCAGTTCATACATTTTCCAAAAATAATTGGAAAAGATCAGTTTCTTCCTATCACCTTAGCTGCTTTTAGGGGTCAACTTCTATCACAAAATACATTCTCTTTACCTCCTTAATGGGTGGGAGAAAAAAGACAATAGTTATCACAGAAAGATTAGAATTAGAAGATAACTTTATCTAGATTCTTTTTAAATATGGTGGATAGAATAAGGTGATGACAATGTTTAAAGGTGCTTGAGGAAATTCTTGCTTGTCAGAATATACTCAGAGGAACCGAGAAATCCTGAGTTGGATAGACCAATGATTTGGCTCAATGGAAGACATTTTCCTAAGTTTGAATGTTTTCATTTTAAAATTTTCCCCCCAGCTGGTTGTGGGGATTATACAAGCTGCTGACCTCCCAGCACTGGATATTGGGGGTACCTCCGATCCTTATGTCAAAGTCTTCCTGCTTCCAGAGAAGAAGAAAAAGTTCGAAACCAAAGTCCATCGCAAAACTCTCAACCCTACATTTAATGAATCTTTCACCTTTAAAGTAAGTTCATGTTTCTTTTCTCTTGGCCAAAGTTCCAAAAATAAACAAATACATTTCTTCTACATGCACCCTGTCATCTTCCTTTTTAGCTCTGGACTCCCCTCATGTATTGTGGAACTTCCCTTCATTTCACCCCTCTAATCCCTCACCTACCAACAAACGCTCAACTGAAAGTGCCCACAATTTAATCCTGCAACTCCATTATGTTTAATGCATAGGTCCCTTATTCAGAACTTGGTGGTAAGATTCTCGTCATGGCCGTCTATGACTTTGACCGTTTCTCCAAGCATGATGTCATTGGTGAGATCCGTATCCCCATGAACACCATGGATTTGGCGCATGTGATCGAGGAGTGGCGAGATCTGCAGTCAGCAGAGAAGGAGGAGGTAAGAACTTGTGCAGAACTTTAGATAAAAAGCTCTAACTGAAAGGTAGTTTGAAAATTGCCTTAGTGGCTTTATATATATATATATTAGAAATGGGAAATGCTTTTCTTTGAAAAACTACCACGTAACTAGGGTACTAAGCAACCCAACTCGTGGATAATCAGTTATCTTCTTGAAAGGTAATCAAGAACTTGACGATGGCATCAATATCTTATGAGAAATATCCATCTTAGCTTTGAAATAATTGTTCGTTTCTTTCTACAGCACGAGAAGTTGGGAGACATTTGTTTTTCACTCCGGTATGTCCCTACAGCTGGGAAACTGACAGTGATTGTACTAGAAGCCAAAAATCTCAAAAAGATGGATGTGGGAGGGCTTTCAGGTAAGAAGTAAGCCATTATATTCAATTTAAATTGCTGAACATTTTAATGTTCCATATGATCACTTTGGGGGCAGTCTGAAGACAGGGGTGGGGTTCACTTACCTTTGCTACTGGTTTGCTTGCACTCACACTTCTGCACATGTACAGATCATATTTGACGATGTCCGGGCGGGTGGGCAGAGCCTCCTGCCGGCACCGCTACCTTCACCCGAACCGGGGCAAACCAGTAGCAACCCACCACTGTCTGAAGCCCCTGCTATTCTCTCTTAATTTTTGACTTCAATTTTTCCTGATTATAAAAGCAAACTGCTCCCATGGAGGTAAGGAGAAGTAACGAAGTATACAATTCTCAAGAGCTTGTGAATATATATAATATTCATATGAAAAATAAAGTTGCAGAGGGAAAAAAGGCTACTTACCTATTCAATACTGCATAGGTCAGCTGGTTCTCCAATATTTGTAGGTTTTTTAAAAAAAGGCAGGGAAATGAGCCAGGTCCTTTAATTTAGATCAACAGTTGTTCAACATATGGGAATGAACGTATGTATCATTCTTTCTTGATTTGGCTGTTCAATGAATGCTTTAAAACTTGCCATGAAGATTTGTTTTGGTCAATAATGTTACCTTTGTTACTTTTCCAGAAATGGCTTTAAAATTAAATTTTCTCATCAGAGTATTGGGAATAAGAGAATCATAAAGCATTTTCATATGTTTTTTTTCCCTTTGTCATCCTACCCAAGATCCATATGTGAAGATCCATCTCATGCAGGGAGGGAAACGTATCAAGAAGAAGAAAACAACTATCAAGAAAAATACACTGAATCCCTATTATAATGAATCCTTCAGTTTTGAGGTGCCTTTTGAACAAATCCAGGTAAATCTTCCTTCCCTGCAATCCCATTTCACTTGAAAATGTGCTCCAATTATTTCCAGTCACTTTCATCTGTCCAAAATTGACACTTGTTTCAAAACAAGAATTATTGGACTATGGTATGCATTTTATTTGAAGACCTTGAGTTAGTTTGTTTTGCAAGCTACTTTGCTATTGTGCATACTGCAAGACAAGGCATCTTCCTGCCAAAATTAATGTCAATATACCTAATGTCTAACATACTGGGAAAGAATGGAGTTCTTGGAGTTTCCTACGGTTATTATGATTTGCCTGTCTTAGAGAATGAAAACCCTTAGAACTGTAATCCTTTGCAAAACTCCAAGATAATGCTTTAATGCCAAGAGTCACTGTTGGCTAATATAGAATAGAATAGAATAGAATAGAATAGAATAGAATAGAATAGAATAGAATAGAATAGAATAGAATAGAACAGAACAGAACAGAGTTGGAAGAGACCTAGGAGGTCTTCTAATCCAATCCCCTGCCCAGGCAGGAAACCCTACACCATTTCAGCCAAATGGTTATACAACATCTTATTAAAAATCTCCAGTGTTGGAGCATTCACAACTTCTGCAGGCAAGTTGTTCCACTTAATAATTGTTCTTGTATTAATTTGTCACTGTTAGCTTTCACTTGACCTGAAGGATCAAACTATTTGGAAGCCAAAGGTCTTGGAAATTCAGGTAATTGTGAAGCTGAAAGAGGAGAAGTGATGTGTTCAAACCAGCATCTTTTTCCCCTCCTCTCTGCCATTATTCCTGCAAGCTGGACTCTCTAGGCTGCACACCTCTATTTGGAACTCAAGATGGAGAAATAGAAGTTAAAAACAGAAATGGCCAGTGGGCAACAGTGGTAGGAAAGGCAGTTGAATTCATTCATCCCTCCAATTACTTTTCATGCTGATGACCAACCTTTTCTCTTTCTATAGAAAGTCCAAGTTGTCCTGACAGTGCTGGATTACGACAAACTAGGCAAAAACGAGGCCATTGGGAAGATCTTTGTAGGCTGTAATGCCACGGGTACTGAGCTGCGCCATTGGTCTGATATGCTGGCCAATCCCCGTAGACCTATTGCTCAGTGGCACACTCTGCAACCTGAAGATGAGGTGGATGCAGCAATTGGGATAAAGACCTCTTGATATCCTTCATTTCCGGGCCGACTTCTCCGGCAACCATTCCATCTCCCATCCAAAGCAAATGGGAGTGTGTGGGTGAGGCTCCCCTGAATATGCCTGTTGGGGGGTGGGAGGGAAGGTAACCTGTGAGCTTGTCTCTTTTCTCAGAGCCATTTCTTATTTGAAAAAACAAATCTCCAAGAGGAAAAAAAAACTTTTTAATCGACTGTGTGAACAAAGAAAGAATGCTTACTTAGTAATTGGAGACAAGTGACAGATTTACTGTAAGTCAACCACGAAGCTTACAAAGCAATTTATGCAGATTTAGATAACATATTTCAGATTTGACTTATGCATTTGAAAATCAAGCCTTATGTAAAAACAGCCTTTTCCCCCCACAAAAGCATTACTAAATAGTAATAATTTATCTGTCAAATGTGGCAACCAGACTCCAAATAAATCTACCATTAATCCTCTTTATTTGATTACACTATAGGTTCAAAACTAAAAAAAATTAAGGGATATCATTTTATTCACATTTTGAATGCTGCTGTGTTACCATGTTTGAAAGTTAGATCTTGTATCTATAATCAACAATATCTACAAATATATGTTCAATAATAGATTTTCTAAAAGTTGCAAATGAACTCCAATTACAATAGCTACAAATATTTGGAGATTGTATTATAAAACAACTTTATAAAAGTAGATCTTGGATAAAAAAATATAACAGAACACTTGAAAACTTAGTTTGAAAATAAGTTTTCTACAATTTCATAATGGCTTTAAGTTATAACTAAGGCTAGAATTTATATCCATTTAGCTGGAAGTAAATCCTATTTAATTCAAAGATATTCTGAGAAGATGTTATAGGTTTGCAGGATAAGAGTGAGATTAGAATTTCTGGATTCTGAAGTACTTCAGATATACTCCTCCTTAAGTTATTGACACTCTGTCCAAAATAGGAGTAGGTAGGTTGAAATTGTAAAATGTCATATGTGTAGATTCCATATGTAAAATTTTAGTAAACATAATGTAGGATATTCTAACCATCTTATTACAAAATTTCCACATACTAGAAACAATAATTTATAGAGCCTGCAGGTTTGATGCTAGAATATAATAGTGTGTTATCCATTAGCCAATGTATTAAGCTATTCATAAGGTTTGTTTGTTTTCAATTACATTTTTTGGGTTTTATAACAGTTTTGCTTATGCATTTATCTGTTTGACAACTTGTGCTTTACAATATGTATGTTTATGAAATGTTTGATATTAATAAGAGTATTAGGGAAAATTTGCTACAAACCTCCTTGGAAGCAGGTTATATTTACTAGCATTTTACTATCCAACTTGTAATAATTTTGCTTTGTTAAAACATGTTTACATTTTTGCTACAAGCTTAAAACTGGTTTATTATACCACTGCAATAGGTTTCCTGTTTGTTAGAAAGCAGTTTGAAGCATTTTATAAATGGAAAAAATACATTTATCCAAAAAGTTTACTCTTGGATTTAAAATGTTTGACAATAGTTTTACAGAGGCCTAAAACATGTTTACAATACTTTTGGTATAGCAACATTACAATTTATTAGAAATATTCTATAATTGTTTAAAATTTGGATGACTTGCTAAGAATTTATAAGCTGATTACACTGCCAGCTATTTTCAGCAGAATCAAAATTAAGGGGAATAACTATAAACTACCAAAAAATTGTTTTATAATCCTGAATTAAAATACATATATGTAACTTTTATGCCAAAATTTTGTTTATGTAAGCAAATTCTGGATAGGATCATAGTCTTTCAAAAATATGCCCTCCTTTAAAAAATAAAATAAAATTAGATCTTTTGATACTAATATTAGGATTTTACCCATATTTTTATAGCACTTGCTGAAATTGATTTCTCATCCCATTATTATAGTTTTAAATCTTGCATCTTGCAGGTGCTTCTAGTTCCAAGGGAAGGGACAACTGTCCTTTACAAGACAGTAACCATCATTGTAATAATAAGCCTCACCTCTAAGACTACCTATTAATGACTTTATCAGAAAAAAGACTAAGGGTTAAGCATTACTAGGTTCTAAATATATGATTATACCAAATATTTATAGAAAAAGAGTGCTATTCTTATCTAATAGTTTTAATTGAGGCAAGATTGCTCATTTCCACTTCCTAATTTGGCTATAAGTTAGTGATTTTGTTTTTTTTTAAATCTTGCTGTAAAATAAGAATTGAGGAAAAAGAAATGGGAATGAATAAGATCTTACAGTGCAATCCCTATCTACCTTATCCACTGCCTATATATTTGACTAATGGAGCTAAATGGATACAGGATTGATGCCTTAGTAATTCTCTGTTTCAGGGAGAAAAATTTTAAAGACATCTACAGCAGACAGATATTATACCATTATTTGTCCTCCTATCACTGCTTTCCTAGACAGTCATATTTCCCAGTTTGGTGCCCTCCAGGTATGTAAGTAAAGTTATGACTCCCATTAACCCGAGCCACTTAAGCTGGAGTGAGGGGAAATCTGCTGTATCAGAAGTGCACAAAACTGAGAAGAGCTTCTAAGAATTCAATAGTTTCTATGTCTTTCAACCAGCTCGTGATAGAAGTAGTGAGATGCCTCAATCTGTAACGATATTAGATGAGAGAAGCTACCTTGAAAAGCTGAAGCATGTTGTATAGGGACGACGTTTCAAAAGCCATAGTCCACACCTTTGCTTATTCCTGAGTAACAGGGTATTTCACTTCCAGAAAAGCATGCAAACGTTTGTAATAAGTGGCTTAAAATTTAGGGTCTTTGACAAAAAATAACAGATGATCTGCTTACAGGTAGTCCTCAGTTTATGACCACAACTGAGCCCAAAATATTCATTGCTAAGCAAGAAAATTGTTAAGCCCCATTTTACGATCTTTTTTGCCACAGTTGCTAGGCAAATCACTGCAGTTGTTAACTGAATCATGAGGCTTTTAAGTAAATCTGACATTGCTTGACAGAAACCAACTGGGAAGGTTACAAATGGTGGTCACATGACCCCAGGACATCGCAAATGTCATAAATATATGCCAGTTGCCAAGTGCCCAAATTTTAATCACACAACCATGGGGATGCTGCTGCGGTTGTAAATGTGAAAACTGGTATAAATCACTTTTTCCAGTGCCATTGTAACTCTAAATGGTCATTAAACAAATGGTTGTAAATTGAGGACTGCATGTATTTCATTCATGTACAATAAAACATTTACACAATTCCTCGGAAAATAATATTGAGAACAGAATTGTAAATTAGTTTATTTATAATAAAAGAAGTAATCATTGAATCAACTGGCAACAGTTAGAAATGCTTATTTGGGATTCATAGATCTGATTATAAATTGGATGTCTCTGTCTTACTCCAAACAGGATATTCATACTATCTCATTTTCTGAATAAGGGAAATTGTTTCAATTTTTTAAAAAATTTTAACAATATTTCTGATGAACAGTTGATAAAACAGATAGGAACAACGATTTTCGTTTTCAAGATTTCAGTATAATACATGAGAAAAGACATGTACGATTCCCATCCTGTCCTGAGTAAAAATATATTTAGTTTTTCTAGAAGAGACAATCGCCTCACATAACTAAACCAACACCCTCAAAAGTATTATCATTTCAGATATTGGTTTAAATGGATTGCTTTCATTTTATCCAAGAAAGGAAAAAGATATATTAATACTTAACTGCTGCAAACTAGAATAATATGGAGAGAATGTTGATCCAGTTTTCTAGTCAATGAATTTTTTTTTACTAATACTTTCTGTGGAGATGTATTGGGATATAATAATGCCCCCACCTCACCAAACAAATAAAAAAAAAATAAAAACTAGGCCAAGCTTTTTGCCCATGAGAGGCATGATGGCCATTTTGTTTTCTGGTTAGTGTGTTTTTGTAATTGTGGTGTTGATAGCGTATCCACTCCACTTTAAAATATGCCTCACTCTGTTAGCCACATCACATTAATCCCCACTGAGCTGCCGCATACATCTCTTTTACTTTGAATTATGAACGTTAGTGAGGAGCATTCAATATGCCAGTTGCTGAGCCATGAGATGTTTAATATGTCGAACTGTTGATCATTCCTTGCAGCTGAAAGTTCACTTCATTTTCCTTTTCTCAGTCCTTGAGAATTGATCAGTATATCAAAGATAATATTGGAACTGTCAGTCAGTGCTGTGTGCTGTACTTCCATCCACTGTATCTTGCTAATAATTCAATCTTTTTCCCAACTTCTAAACATCCTTTCCACATTTTGGCATCAGCAAGTATGTAGATGTCTAAATCAACTGCCCAGCATTGGAAAGAGGCCGCCTGCTAAGTTTTGAAGAGTTGTGTAACTGTTATGATCGAAGGGATTGTGTAAAGTGCAGAAGGCTTTGTAACTCTGGTGTGTGTTGTTTCTATTCCCTTCGTTCCTATGAATTACCCTCTGAGCGGTGCTGTCCTTTCAAAGCCGCTTCTACTCCTCTTTTGAAATCAGTTTTAATATTGATGTATTTGACCAAACAGTACTCTTGGCTGTTAATAAATAAGAGATCTCTATATTTCAAATGTGTTGCTTCTTATTGTTTTTGCTTAGGGGTCTACTGGGGTTGGGGAAGAGCCTGGAAAACATTCTCATCCTATTGTCCTGTCCCTGTCCTGTTCACCTATATTTTTGTTAATGGTACTGAATCCTCAAAGCTAAATGCAGGATCATTTCACTGCATTTACTCTTAATTTATCCTTAATTTATCCTTTTTCTCTATCTTAATCCAGCCTTCCTCAACCAATACCTACAAGATATTTGGGAGCTATAATTCAAGAATTCCCTGTTAATGTGACTAATGTTCCCTCACTAAGAAGCAGGTTGGGTTGAGGCAATTCAATGGTGAAAATCCTATATTTCTAATACTATTTTGCCTATATTTTTAATTCATTTATTCTAAAGTGAGTGGAATAACAAAACATTCCCAAAGGTGCTTCTACAAAAGACAACTGGAATTTCTTTTCTTCCTTGAAGATGTTTCTCTTCTCATCCAGACGTTTCTCTTCTCATTCTTGGATGACGTCTTCAAGGAACATCTTCAAGGAAAAATTTAAAAAGTCCAGTTGCCTTTTGAAAAAGCGCCTTTGAGACAACCATGACCTGGATGACTGAGAATCTCCAAGACATAAAATATTGCTAGTTTATATCATAAGGAAGACAGCTAACCATTCCTATTCCATTGGAGTTACTCTCACCCTACAGTCGTCTAAATAAGAACTAAGATTTGAACCCAAGCAGTGCATAATTTGTTGAAGATACCTGAGAATATCATAGAAAACCAAGAAAACAATTAAATCATTAAGCAAATCAACCCAGAGTTCTCTCACTGGAGGCACAAATGGCCAGGCTCAAACTATCCCTCTTCAGTCATGTTATGCAAAGACCCAGCTCTCTGGAAAAGGCTCTAATGAGGGAAGGTGGAAAGAAAGAGAAGTAAAGGACAAGCAGCAGCAAAATTGATGGACTCAATTTCAATATGGAGATGAGTGCATCATTGAGGTGAACCTCAGGTAAAAGAACAGATTAGGGATGGAGGAAAATTTATGTAGTTCTAGGGGTTGATACCAATTTGATGGCACATAATCAACTACATATTAACCTGCCACCTTTTGCAACCAAAGAGCAAAGAGAGTGGTGCAGCTTTTTTCTAAAAGACTGCTGAATTGCAATTATTTATTATGCCCAGACAATCCCTATTAACAATAATCTTTGCCTGGTGCAGTATCAGAGCTAACCTATCTAGGTTGCAAAACTCTGGCCCACTCCTAGGAGGCAGCCACGAGAGTCTTCCAATTTTAATCCCTACAGAGCTGAATGATTTTATTCCATTTATTGCACAGATGCCTGCATGTTATTACTCGTACATTACTTTGGTTTCGGTTAGGCAAAGCAGCACATTAAATTAATACAGAAGCCCCACCCCCACTTCCCCATGCAATAAACTATATTAATACAATCAGCAAGGGAGTACCCTTCTCTCGTAGGTAAAACATTTCCCACTCCGGTTTCTTCTATTTTAAACTTCTTTTAAACACCGGGGAGCAAATCCGATAGTTCTTCCCCCCCCCCCCCCCCCCCCCCCAAGCAGTTCATGGCTGCATCCACAGAGACTTCTATGTTATTATGACGGCAGATTAGCGAGTACATATAATGTACGCCTGACATATAAGCGGCCTTGAAATGGAAGGAAGGGGTGGAGAAACGCCATTTCATTCAAACGACGAAAAAGGGGAGAAAGCGTATCTCTGTGATAATCTACGCCAGGAACGCCGCACCATTACCGCAGGCCCCGTTGCCAGGGAGACCGCGTCCCTGACTACCCGATACGCCTCGCCTATTTTTCCTTTCCCGGGCTTGGATTGGCTGCCGCGCGTCGTATGGCGCGACTGATTGAACAGGGAGCTGTCTGTCACGAGGGAGGGCGAGCAAGAGGGACCTGCGCCTGGAAGGGCGTCTCGACCCACTTTTTCGGCGGAGGATCGTGGCGGAGGGGAAAAAGCGGGTAACCCCATTTAAAGGCAAACGGAGGGGAAGGGATGGCGGAATAGACTGGAGTGATTTTCAGTGCCGGTGAGCAGAACAGGCACATATCCAGTGGTTTTAAAATTAAGTTCAGTGCTGGAGGAGGTTAAGGGAAACTCAGGGTAAGGGGTGGGTCAACTAAATACAGGTAATCCTCGATTTACGACCACAGTCGAGCCCAAGATTTCTTAATTCTGTGAATTAAGTGAATTTCGCCCACTTTACAATCTTTGTTACCACAGCTGTTAGTGACTCATTGCAGTTGTTAGTGACGTGGTTGTTAAGTGAATCTGGCTTTCCCATTGACTTTGCTTCTCAGAGGGTGGCAAAAGGGGATCACATTATTATATTATTATTATTATTATTATTATTATTATTATTATTATTATTATTATTATTATTATTATTATTATTATTATTCCGCCCTACTCCCAGGGCGGTGAACAGCCAAAAGATAAAATACATGTAATACAAATGTTAAAAACCAATTAAAATACATTAAATGCTTTGGTCCCAAACAAATTTAAAACTCCCCAATTTATAAAACAAATTTAAAAGCAATAAAAAAGGAAAGTTAGGCCAGGCCGGATCTCCGGATCACTGCAACCATCATCATATTTATTTATTTATTTATTTATTTTATTTATTTATTTATTCAGCTTATATGCCGCCCTATCTCACAATGGACTCAGGGCGGCTCACAATAATAAAAACAAGCCACAATATAAAATAAAGTCTAAAAATTTAAAAGATTTAAAATTAACCCTTAAAACCCCATTATCAGTCCAGGTATGGTCCATACCATCATAGGTATGAGTCCATTGCCAAGCCTCTCAATTTTGATCAGGTGATCATGGGGATATTGTAATGGTCGTAAGTATGAAAAAATAGTCACAAGTCAGTTTTTTCAGTGCCGTTGTAACTTTGAACAGTCACTAAATGAACTGTGGTAAGTTGAGGACAACTTGTATGAATATCAGGTGTCAAGGGTCATGCCATGCTGTGCACAATGAATATATTGCTTTAAATCTATTTATTGCCATTATGGTACTGCCTCAACCTCCTCTCACAGACTATTATCATAGCATCTTAGGTGCATTATGCCTACAATTTACTCAGGAATAAGTTGGTTTGAATTCAGTGGCACATTCTACATAAATATATGTTTCAGACAAACTATCCAGGCCAGTATTTTTCAAATTTGGCAACTTTAAGATGGGTAGACTTCCAAGTCCCAGAATTCCCCAGCCAACATCTGTGAGTTGAAGTCCACCTATCTTGCCAAGTTTGAAAAACACTGATATAGATCAGTAGTTCTCGAATTGTAGTCTGAGAACCTCTGGGGGCTCCTGAGACCTTTCAGGGCATCCTCAATGTTGAATAAATAAATATTTTAAAATTTATCAATTTTAATTTCTAATACAGAAAATATTGATAGGTATAACCCACATAAGCCTTTGGAGTTCTCCATTAGTGTTTCCTAAATTTCTTTCTCCCAGGTCTCCTTCCCAGTTTTAAAATTCAAAAAAAACATATTAGTATGGGTTGTATTTATCAATATTTTCTATACTAAAAAATAAAATTGATGTGTTTGCTGCCACAACCACTTCTCACAATTGTTTGATAGGATTTTAATGTATTATTTTTCAATACAGGCTGGCAAATAATTTTGATTTCACAGACCTCTTGGACCCCTAACACTTTGAGAAATACTGATTTAGAATAATATTAGCTGGATTAGAAGATTGTGCTAAACCATAATGTAGTAAGATTAGAGCTATTTCATCTTTTGCAGCTTATTGTAATATTAAGTGGTGAGATCCAATTTCTGGTTACATCTATTTGATGCTCCGTTTTAAAACAGATTAGTAAGCACTAATCAAAGCACCCAAAATCTGCCCTATATAATTAGTTAACTTAATTCACAATTGTAATTATTTATGGGTAAAACCCTGTATCAGGGTTTTAGAAAAGAATTTCCCCAGCTTTTCCTACACAGGCCAGAAAATGAACTCGTGATCTTTGGCAGGTATTTTATTGCTGAAATATAGCCCTTTCCCTGCATAGTCCAGTATGAGTGGGAAAAACCGTAACTCCTAATTCTTCCAAGAGAGAAAACTGAATGGAAACCATTGGAGGTAGGCTATGCCATGCAAATGTTATATATTTATTCACATGAATAAATTGAATTTTTACTCCTAGTCCAAATCAATGTGATAATAGTCATATATATGGCCCATGCATTATCTTTCCACCGCAATCTTAGAATAACATTTTACATTGCTGCCTTCTTTTTCATCTTAAAAGGAGCTTCCTACGCAGAATAGATGAGAAAATCTAAAACTAATCATCCTACTCAGTTTATTGGGCTAATTTTTGGAGTCTTAACATTATGAATTCTGCTGTAAGCTTGCACTTTTGAAATAAAATGAAAAGCTGGGATAAGAATTGGGTGTCCTGGATATTAGTAGATAGATGATCCCTTGACACCATTCTAGTCTCTACTTGAGGCCATTGTGGGGATCAGAATATCACAAATGCCTTTGTGTTATATCAAATGCTGCAGCAAAGCCTTCTCTTCTGATTTTTTTTTCATCTCTTCTAGTGAATTTTTATTTCCATTCAGTGCAAATGCTCTTTTACTTATCCCTGATTCTTAGCAAATTGGTGTAATTAGGGATTTGTATTCTATGCCTGTTCATGTCCTCTCTGAAAAGATTTGCTTGAATTAGGAACAAAGGTGCATATGATCAGGTCACTTAAATATGGAGATAAGCACTGGAAGTAACAGGGAGCCTTTTGTAAACAGGTTTGTCTTTCAGTTTTAGAATTTAGGTTAGCCTGAACTATGTTGATTCGCAAATGATGTAAGTCAAGTTGTCTTTCAGAGAAAAGTATGTGGTATCTACTTAATAAATTGCCCTAGGAGTAAAATCAAAAGAATAGCATTCTTTAAATTATCTTCTCTAGTCTGATAGAGCTAAAAACATTAAAGTATTCAGTAATTCCAAGAAATTAAAAATACAGGCATCAATTTGCACAAGATGGGAGATAGCAATCCTATAAGATAGATTAGTTCTGTGGTAAAGGATGAAATTGAAAAGAGCAGTTTTCTTAGATTAACAAGGTCACGGCAAAATCAAGACCCTGCTGTTTGGATCCATTTGAATGGAGTTCCCTTCTAGTTGTTTACTTGCTGTGTTTGGATGCCATTTTATAATTTGTACATCGGGTAGCTTTTTTTAATGTGTGGTAATTTGTTCTGGTTATTGTTTGTTTCTCTTGCATGCTGCCCAGAGTGACACTATTAGAGGAAGATCAGGTTTGTTTAAGAATGTGAAAGGTAGATAACCATTATAGCAAGAGAGGAAGTCAACTGTGGTGGGTTCCTGAAACATAATTCCTAAATTTTATGTTTTTCTTATGATATGTTTTCTTTGCAGCCATGTTAGCAGCAGGTACTGGCAATGGTTTTGGCACCACAGCTTGGTGGGGATTTTCTCCAGCACTCAACTTGCAAGCAATGTGTAAGTGTCACTTTTTTTTTTCAAAATGCAGGATTCCTTTTTCCTCTCTGCTTTCATGTTTTATTATGAAATTGGAGCCTCATCCCACAAATGTGGAAGGAGCTTTTTGCTTCCACTAACAAAAACTCTCTTGTCTCTGCTTCTATGTGGGCTCAATAATGTGATGCTACCTTTAGAGAGCAGCTACCTCTGAATAAAAAGTATTTCTTGGTCCAACAGATATTGATGTTCTATTGCATAATAGCCTATATATGTGTTACATACACAAATATACATACACACAGAGAGAAAACCCGATGCTCCTGTGTGGTAATATTGTTCTTCCCTCCTCCCGCCTTTATACCCATTATCAATATTTTTAGGTTCTGCCTATCCTACTCCTGCTATTAATTTTTAAGGTGTTTTTAATTGAAAATATGAAATTGATATGTTGCAAAATAATCCATTTCTTTTTCTGGGTTTGTGTTTATTTTAAAAAATGCTCTGGATCTGCAGGGTCATTGCATTGTCCTGACAGAATCTTTTAAAAATAAAAATTTTAGCCCAGGGCTTTGTCAGAAAATGTACTCTCTTAACTAGGAAAAAAAAAGTTAAAAAAAGACCAAATGAGCTGGTTTGCCTTCAAATAAATGGGCAGTTTGGTGTATAATATCTGTCCTGGCAGCTTTTTAAGAATAAGGCAAAGCCTTCCACAATGGTCATTTTGTGAAAATAGTCACAATATGCTGTCAAATCTCAACATGCTCACTGTTGTAAAAAGGCTGTACTTCCTTGATATGGCTGCATGCAAAAATTTAGATTCTCCAGTCAAATTGTCTGATTCCATAATTAAACAGAAGCTAACATAATTGCTACATGGCACAAAGTTAAAATAGCCTCTTTCTGCCATTTTCCATTTCTGCAAATTACTATTTACTGTATGTGCAATTGTTTACAGATGCACAATATGAAAACATTCCTTGCCAGTTTTCGAACATACAGGATTTTCTTATTAGGAAAATAACATATGTCTTTAACATAGAATATTGGCAGTTGTGAACGAACATACTAATTATCTCTGTAGCTCTAGAATCCTCCACGGAGCATCTGAAATCCCAGAATGGCGTTCCTGAACTGAACATCCTGATAGTGGGATCAATAGATGCACGACACATCCTAAAAACGATGAGTCAGATGCATCGGCAGCCTCGGAGAAAAATCAGCGTGCGTAACCTTTTCCTTCCATGCCAGATTCCCTTATGCTACTTTTGCACTTTGGTTTGTTCTGATAATTATGTTGCATTTTCCCCCATTTTATGTTTTATTTCCTCCTGCCCACTACATTCTGCAGAAACTGAAAGGTTTCTTGGGTTATTTGGCTAAACTTTGCAGGTTTATTATTTTGTTAATAACTTAATAAAACACCTATAGCACGCTCCACGGCATGCCAGAAACCGGGCCATGCAAACAAGTGAAGCCTCATACCTGGGATGCAGGCAGCACACTTAATTACACCCCTTCTGGTCCATGGAAAAACTGGTCTCTCTGTGGAACTGGTCGCTGGTACCCAAAAGGTTGCAGCCACTGACCTATAGTATTTCGACAACAGGACAAATCAAATTCTATAGCTAGGATGTAGTTTTCTTTGCATCTGCTGCAGGAATAGCATTTCTCTGCTAGTGAATGGATTTGCAAATTATTTGTTTCATTAATAAATCACTGCCATTCTGTTAAATAATTTAGAATTGTCTTCATTTATTGTATTTTAGTCTATAAGATTTTGTCTGTTGCTCATCAAAATGGGAGTTTTCTTGGAATAGGCTTGCAACAGCGATAAACTGTTATAACAAAAAATCTTGGTTGCATGATGCAAAATGATGCAGTAGCAATCTTGCTGAAACTAAAACAAGCCTGAGTCTGACCTGGAGACAGCATAGGAACTTTACATTGTAACACTTATTAGCAGTGTTCCAGTATCTCAGGGATTGCCACAAAGAAGAGAGGGTCAACCTATTCTCCAAAGCACCTGAAGACATGACAAGAAGCAATGGATGGAAACTAATCAAGCAGAGAAGCAATCTAGAACTAAGGAGAAATTCCTAACAATTTCTCCTTAGTTCTAGATTGAAACAATTAACCAGTGGAACGACTTGCCTCCAGAAGTTGTGAATGCTCCAATGCTGGAGGTTTTTAAGAGACTGAACAACCTCTTGTCTGAAATGGTATAAGGGTTGGACTAGAAGACCTCCAAGGTCCTTTCCAACTCAATTATTCTGTTACTGATTTCCATGATGGAGAGAAGGCAGGTAATAAAGTGTACTAATAAATAAAAATAAATATTTGAAATCATTTTTAAGACACAATTGTCCATTCCTGTTGCAGTATATTCAGCCTTCAAAAAAAAAAATGACCCTAACAGACTGGCTACAGAAATTATAAAAGCCTTTGCAAGTATAAACAGTGATACATAAATGCTTGACGATGCAGTTGAGAATGTTTTGAAACATCAAGAAAATACCAGAATTCCTCCTGATATTTAATTGCTTTTCCACAAAAAGTCTATTATCAATAACTAAAATTCACCAAGGAGATTGGGAAGAACTGCACTTTCTTCTGCAGGGGAAAGGATTTCTTTGTTGAGCTATATTAGAGGCACCAAAACTAGTGAGTTCTCTTCTCAAATTTAAGCCATCCTGCCCATGTGATAAAGTGATGGTGGTTTATTGCCTCCTCTTTTCCTTTTCCTAAAATGTGCGATGACATTAATTAATTCCCGTCAGAGTGAGGAGTCTGACAGGGCTGCTTTGGTAGCTGTCCACCAATGATAGTCCTTCAGCTCATCACAGTGCTGAAGTTCATGCGAATTGTGGTCGACATGTGAGGTGGAGGTGTGGAAGCAAAGATGAACAAGGGCATGTGTAACCACAGATGCAACATCACTGCAATCCCCCATAGCAACTCCTACATTCACACGGATGTCCTTTGGCACCCTTCCTTATCATGAGGCTATGAGTCAACGGTTGTGATTCTCACAGCAAACATTTTTCAGTGTCATTTCATAACAAGAGGATTGATGGGGGAGAATGGAGCAGGGCTGTGAAAGAAAATTCTGAATTCCTGGTATTGGTCTCATAGGAGCTTTGCTTGAATCATTGAATTCTTTATGATAGGAATGAAGCATTGGAGTACAACAATTCTTGGACAGTGAATCAGTTTGTAGAGGACCGGTTGAATAGCAAAGTGGGAAAGCTTTTATAATGGAAAAAGAATTTTCCAGAAGAGTGTAAGGATGCAGGGAGTGAGATCTTACCATGTGGGTTACAGCTGAAGAATTTAGGATCCAGAATTTCTCTCTAGGAAGCTTGTTTGGATGTTTTCAACATCCAATCCATTTCAAACATCAATAATGTTTTCAAAATTAACAACAAGACTAAAAAAAGTGATCTATGACCATTTTTCACATGACTATTGCAGCATCCCCATAGACATGTGATCAGAATTCAGATGCTTGGCAATTGACTCATATTTATGATGGGTGCAGTACCCTGGGGTCCTCTGATCACTTTTTGTAACCTTCTGACGAGTAAAGTCAACAGGGAAGCCAGATTTACTTAACAGTTATATTACTAACCTAACAACTTCAGTGATTCACTTAACAACTGTGGCAAGAAAGGTAAAATGGGGCAAAACTCACTTAACAAATGCCCCACTTAGCAACAGAAAATTGGGGCTCAATTGTCATAAATCGAGGATTATCTGTAATGGAAAGAATGAGGGGTAGATTTGCTGCTCCTTTGGGATGCAACAGTACTGAAGAGCTGCACTATCTTTGTAATATCTTCTTTATTTACAAATACAGTGAAGAAAAAAAAGTCCAAAATATAAATGACAGAACCCTGTCTAAGACAAGAGACTAAGAAAACTAACTAAGAGAAACCCTACCCATCCCAAGCTTCCTGCAGTCAACTCTCTCTTCCACAACCTGCCAATTTATATTACTCTGGTGCACTGCACACCATATACTCGATCTCGTTCACAGACATATTTGCTTCTGTCAACTTGAGTGGGCACCTCATTTTAAAAATGGATAAGAATTCACATCTCCCAGGAAATAATTTTTTGATCATGTCTTTTACTGATAAAATATCAACCGGTTATTCTGCTTTATAACCAGTAAGGAGACAGGAGTGAGGCCAGCTTGAGAAGCGCTGCAGGCCAGACAATCAGATATTTCATTTTGTGCTAAGCATGTCTTATTTAATTAAGAGACAAACTTAATAAGATGTTGCAGATCAGTGATATGTTTCACATCTTTTTAATCTGCTTTAAAAAAAATGGCCTTGATGACTCAGTGGTCCAATCGATGTAAGGCAGTTTCCATTTTGATATTCACAGTGTAATGAGGAAAAATTTCCACTTTGCTCAGCTAATTGCCTCTCTCATTCACTCAGTTCTACATTCTGGAGAACAATCTGGAGGCTGTAAGTCGACAGCTGTTGTTCTTGCACCTGGCTCTGGAGCCTCCAGACAAAATGGGCCTACAAGGTAAGGAGAAAGTATGGTTTCTCACCTACTCCAGCTTCATTCCCCCTTTTTGTAACCAGTTGATTTGGGCTTCGGGATCACTCCCTGATGGTTGGGGATAAGTGGCAGATCCAGAAAATTGAATCTTAATGCCTTATAATTGATAACTCTTTGCTACGTCCTCCTTCACCCAAGAGAAGGGTGAGACATTCTTGGAACTAATGGGGAACACTCACCTCCGGAGCCAGACCGCTGCCTATCTGCAGGAGAAAGCAGCCCTCTTCATCCGTTACATCACAGACTCTGACTTCCAGCTGGCTAATCTTCCTGTTTTGGACTTCTCTGCACTCAAGGTGAAATGCAAAATAATCCAGCAGTCAGGTTATTATCACTGAAGGAGCCATATTTACCATGCTGTCGTGGCTCTTTGGGATCCACAATCTATAGCCACACATCCTGGATTGTGGATCCAAGTTACTTACTGTACTCTACATTTTTATTTGTTTGTTCCTCACAGAGAGACTCTGAACACTATTTGATAAACCACTAAAAGCATAAAAGAGGCAGGGAATGTTAAAAAAAAGTAATGAAAAGGCGGGGGGGGGGGGACATTCTTTTCTGGATTTAGCTCCTTGACGCTCTCCCCCTCCCCTCCCATTTCATGGGGTTCAGCAACTTCCTAATTTTCCTGTTTGGATAGTTCAGGGAGCGGGACCAATTAGAGGCCATTTTTCAGTTCTGGCGGAATCCAGACCCACAAGCTTTCCAAATCAAGCAGCTTTGGGACCTGCGTCTCCGGCAATACCTGGGCACCCGTTATGACTCTCGCCGTGGGGTGTGTGACTGGGATCTCACCATGAAACTGCACGAGCATGGGGTATGTAGCTAAAATGTGTGGAAACATTAACCAAGCACATTTGGGGTGTGGGACTACAGAGACCATGGTAATGACACTCCTCCTGCCCTTATAATACAGGTAGTCTTCAACTTAAAACAGATCGTTTAGTAACCATTGGAAGTTACGACGGCATTGAAAAAAGTGACTTGTGACCATTTTTCACACTTAAGACCATTGCAGCATCCCCATGGTCAAGTGATTTACATTCAGATGTTTTGAAACTGTTTCATATTTATGATGGTTGCAGTACCCAGGGTCATGTGATTATCTTTTGCTGACAAGGAAAGGCAATGGGAAAGCCAGATTCACTTAACAACAGTGTTACTAATTTTACAACTGCAGTGATTCACTTAAAAAATGTGGCAAGAAAAGTTATAAAATGGGGTAAAACTCATTTAACCAACATCTCACTTAGCAACGTAAATTTTGGGCTCAATTGTGATTGTATGTTGAGGACTACCTGTATTCTTTTTCTCCATCTAGGCCAGAACAATAAACTTCCATGAGTTTTTCCATTGGCGTAATACAGGTGTGGCCTTTGAAATGCGAGAAGCCACCTATGATGTCCCCAACAAAACCTTGGCATCTGGACGTCTCATCAAACACGTGAGGCCTTTCATTTTCTTAAGATGCTGGGAGCTGGCAAGGGAATTCTGGGAGTTGAAGTCCACATTAAACTTCAAGTTGCCAAGGTTGAGAAATACTGCTCTAGGTGATTGCTAAAGTGTGAAGAGAGAGAGGGGTAGTGTGATGTAGTTCTGATTGGACAATGATGTAAAATACAGATAGTCCTTGACTTACTATCACAATTGAGCCCAAAATCTATTTGTTTGTTTATAAAATTTATTGGCCATGCATCTTACCACAGGGTAACTTTGGGCAGCTTACAGTTATAAAAATATGTTTGTGTGTGTGTGTGTGTGTATACACACACACACATACACACAATTAAAACATAAATAAATAAATAAATAAAATCAGACATTAAAACCTAAGTACACATGGGGAGGGCAGAGGTGGAGTGTGGGGAATTGGGATCTGTTATTACTCAATCAACTCGACTTATGTTGCTAAGCAAGACATTTTTAAGTGAATTTTGATCCATTTTACTATCTTACTTGCCACAGTTGTTAAGTGATTGTAGTTGTTAAGATAGTGACACACTTTTTAGTGAAACTGTCATCCTCTGTCATAAGGTCGCAAAAGGAAATCACGACCCTGGGACATTGCAACCGTCATAAATATGAACCAGTTGCCAAGCATCCAAATTTAGATCACATGACCATGGGGGTGTTGCAATGGTTGTAAGTATGGAAAAACTGTCATGTCACTTTTTTCAGTGCCATTAAAATTTCAGATGGTTATTAAACAAATGGTTGTAAGTCAAGGACTACCTATGTACATGTTATTTAAAAATCCTATCTTTTGTCCAAATTCAAAAGAGCACATTTCACTGCATCGTATACTGCGCGATAATGAGTAACGAGGGATGTAAGGAATAAGGAAATTGTATTAAAGTCGCCTTGCCCCAGACTCTTAACTTTCGTATGATATAGTCTGGTAAAGCTGCTGTAACAAGAGAGTGAAAGTGACATGTAGCCATTACTAGATTTTTTCAAAAAAAAATAAGACAAAAGTATCTAATTCACAGCGACTCTTTTAGAAACCCTTAGACATTTGTTGCACTTTGATTATATACACCCATACATTAGTTGGGTGCTCAAAGAGTAACATTGCCTTTCTTTCAGCATTGCTACAGATTTCTAATCTTCTCTGGTCCTACTTTTTTCCCATTTTCCCAGCCATTTACTCAAATTTCTCTACAGGATGAGAGACCACTTTCCTTATGATGGATCCTGGCAACAAAATTACAAAGAGTTTTGTGCTACCTTCATTTAAGATGTCAGAAAACCCTTTGTAGTTCCCCATGTGAAAGAAGTATAAATATTATTAGAATCTCAAGCAGTCACAAATCTAATTTGCAACTGTTAGTTCTCCCATCATGAGACCAGAGTCCATGGTCCAAAATGAATGGTGTTTTCCCACATTGGCCTAATTGTGCATCTGGTGAAAGGGGCAGAATTTTTAGCAGAAGTTGGAAAAAGGGGCTTCACTTTTTGTTTTTGTAACCCTAGCGCAGGGTCTCCAAACTTTGCAACTTTAAGACTTGTGGACTTCAACTCTCAGAATTCCTCAACCAGCCATTTAATGTCTGAGCTGATCAATATTTAAAGAGTGGTACATATCATAAATCAGTAAATTCACTATTAGACTATATTTCCTGTTTGTCTGATAAAAATGTTTTAAGGCAACTTTAAGACTTGTAGACTTCAACTCCCAGAATTCCCTGGCCAAGCTGGCTGGTCAGGGGATTCTGGGAGTTGAAGTTCACAAATCTTAAAGTTGCCAAGTTTGGAGATGCATGCCCTACTGCATTCCCCTTCTCATCTTTATAATTGTTTTCTCACCCACCCTAACTGGGAATTAATTAGGGATAAATAAGAATGATATTACAAACCAAATTAACTCATTCAGATTTCTCATCTCCTAGAAAGGGGAACCCATACCAGCACGAGGATATTGGGGAGATATTGCCACTGGCCCATATATCACATTTGGCATTGAAGCTGAAGATCCCAGTCTGCTGAAAAACATCAATGGCCGCCCTAGTAAAGTAAGCATGACACTTGGGGTGGGGATGGGGGGAAGGCAATAGAAATTAATATTTATGAAAACTATGGCTGCATCCAGGTGTAGCTCAGAACAAGATCTTGTGCTGGTGCACATTTTCAAGCTGATTATCTTTTCATTCACAGAATGCCCAAGAAATCTCCTTGCAAAATGTCACTGCCCTGTTGTACGAACTGAGATATCACACCCGCTACGATCCTTCAGCCCCATCTGAACAGGGGAAAGATAATGATGGTCTTCAGAATGGAGGTGCCTGTACTGTGTTGGGTGCTACAAAAGGTACATGATTGGTACTTTCTCTTCCTTTTAACAAATACAGGTAGTCCTTGACTTACAACCACAGTTGAGCCCAAAATATCTGTTATTAAGTGAAACATTTAAGTGAATCTTTGCCTCATTTTACGACCTTTCTTGCCAGTTGTTAAGTGAATCACTACAGTTGTTAAGTTAGTAACATGGTTGTTAAGTGAATCTGGCTTCCCCATTGATTTTGCTCAACATAAGACTGACATGACCCCGGGACACCTCAACCGTCATAAATATGAGTCAGTTGCCAAGCATCTGAATTTTGATGACGTGACCCCGGGGATGCTGCAATGGTCCTAAGTGTGAAAAATAGTTACGTCACTTTTTTTTAGTGCCATTGAAACTTTGAACAGTCACTAAATGAACTGTTGTAAGTTGAGGACTGCCTGTAGAGGTTTTATATGCTTCTTCTGCTCTTGTACGTAGTCATCTGTAATAATTTCCCAAAAATCTCACCTTTATAAATGCAGACTTTTAAAAAATTGTTATGTACGTCTGCCTGATCGAGGCTTCCTAAAGGAAAAGGGAGGCCAGGATGATTTAAGTTTGTGTATTAGATGATCACTTTGCTTTTATTCACCTATTTGTTTTCCTTAGTGCTTCTCTTCCTCAAAAACCATTCCTTGGGGCACTGCTACTACCTTATCTATTAGATCTATTTGTACAGGAGGTTTTTACTCAGACTGCTTGAATATATTTACATGTCCTCTTTTAAAGCTAGCTCTTTTTCCAACAACTTTTAGAAATGTAGTCTTCAACTTATCCCAAAGGTGCTTTTTCTGGAAACAACTGGACTTTCTTGTTTCTTGCAACACCCCAATTTTATGGTGAGGTATCTGAATTTACTAGTTGAGTAAATTTATTCCTCTAGAGACCCTGGTCCAGCTCTTTTTGTTCCTCTCCCTTTTCACTAGTTTGTGTCTTTCCGATGCTATAGGACTTCCTGCAACAGAAGATGTCCGTGTCCATTTCCTGCCTCTTGAGTGCCTTCCTGAACTCCATCACAAAGCCAAATATCAACAGCTTTTCAATCTCTTCTTCTTCTCTTGCAGGTAAGATTAGGGCTGCATGGAACTTCTCGGCTGGGGAGCCAGAATTCTTCCTTATTGGTTTCCTACTGAGATGTGGGAAATAACCAACATCACTGGGAGCTGATCTACCTAGATTAGTGGTGTTACCAAATAGCTAATAGACAAAAACCTCATAATTGCACAAACCACTCCAGATCAAGCTGAGGGACCAAGATAGTTACTTCCAATTTAATTCATTTCTTCTTTGTTTGCTTTTTTGTAGTATGGTGCATTATCTTAAACCAAATTTGAGTCTGCTGTCAGCTCCAAAAGCCACTCTTATTGTTGAGTTAACAAAGTAAGTTTTGCTTTTTTCATTGTCTCATTTTCAGCAGGACAAGAAAACAAAGCTCCAAATTCTACACTGGGGTTGAATTTTTTTGAGAATTGATGTCACTCATGTTTCTTTCCATTCAGCTGCATTGCTTGTACGAGTAATCCTCGACTTATCACAATTGACTCCTAAAACATAGGTCACTAAGCGAAACATTTGTTAAGTGAGTTTTCCCCCATTTTACTATTTTTCTTGCCATAGTTGTTAAGTGAATCACTGTCATTGTTAAGTTAATAATCCAGCTTCCCCACTGACTGCTTGACAGAAGGTTGCAAAGGGGGATCAGATGACCCTCAAACACCGCAACCATCATAAATATGAACTGGTTGCCAACCATCCGAATTTTGATCATATGACCACAGGGATGCTGCAACAATTGTGTGAAAAACAGTCATAAGTGACTTTTTTCAATTTCAAAGTTGACAGCTGTTGTAACTTTTATTTTTTATTTTTTTTGTATATGTTTTATTTGTAGTTTTGCTTTAACAACCAAAATATTTTGTGGGCAGCGTAATGACTGGGTCAATACATTTTTTACCCAGTGCTAACAATAATACAATTACATATATATAGTTTTTATCTTCCAACTTCTAACCTTAATATGCCCATTATAATTATAATATATTCTTTTATGTATCAATGTGTATAATGCTATTTTCTCAATTTGTACTCCCCCCACTTGTTGGGGTTCTTCCATATTCACCTCTTTATCTTTAAACAGTACTATTCTCTCTTTATGATTCTTTATCACTTTCTCCCAAAAATATATTTAAACATCAATTACATTTCTTCATACAATGTGTTTGTTGACCCCTGTTAAATCACTAATATTTTAACATTTTAAGTATTATTCAAATTCCAACATAGATGATTAGGGGACTGGAGGCTAAAACATATGAAGAACAGTTGCAGGAACTGGGTATATATCTAGTTTAATGAAAAGAACGACTAGGGGAGACATGATAGCAGTGTTCCAATATCTCAGGGTCTACCACAAAGAAGAGGGAGTCAAGCTATTCTCCAAAGCACCTGAGGATAGGACAAGAAACAATGGGTGAAAACTAATCAAGGAGAGAAGCAACTTAGAACTAAGGAGAAGTTTCCTGACAGTTAGAACAATTAATCAGTGGAACAACTTGCCTCCAGAAGTTGTGAATGCTCCAACACTGGAAGTTTTTAAGAAGATGTTAGATAACCATTTATCTGAAGTTGTGTAGGGTTTCCTGCCTAAGCAGGGGGTTGGACTAGAAGACCTCTAAAGTCCCTTCCCACTCTGTTATTCTATTCTATTTTATTCTATTCTTTACTTCCAATATCTCAGTTTTTTATAAACACCAATAAAATCAATTATTAATAAAATTTAATCAGTCCCGGGACTAAGTCCCCTGAATTTTTAGTCCTTAAAAGCTATAAATTCCAGTGTATTTTTTGCACACTGTTAATCATAATTAATCATTTAAATATAACTAATCATAGTCTTCCACCTCCTAACCTTAGTATATAATAAATTCTATTATATATCTATTTGTTTCTATTAGTTTTTAATAGCCTTGGATAGTACAGTGGTCTAAAGCCCTGTTATTAACATCAGCTGCCTGCAATTATTGCAGGTTCAAATCTCACCAAGGCTCAAGGTTGACTCAGCCTTCCATCCTTTCTAAGGTAGGTAAAATGAGGACCCAGTTTGTGAGGGCAATAAGCTGACTTTGTATAAATATACAAAAGTATGAAGGCTATTGCTTAGCGCATTGTAAGCCGCCCTGAGTCTCCGGAGAAGGGCGGCATATAAATCAAATAAAAAAAAATAAAAATAAAAAAAAATAAAATACAGCCACAATATTACAAGTATTATGTCTCTATCAGTCATCTCTCAGCCTTTTTAGAATGTCATTATTTATTGACTTTTTGGTGATTCTTTTATATTTCTTTCTTGGGATCCTATATTTATTTCTAACATTTTTATATAGACTGAATGTTCCCTCTGCTTTACCCCTTATCTCCTTCTGCTGCATCATTTGGATGCCCATCCATAACCCTTTCATTATTTTTGAGTAGTCTTCCTTTTTGTTCTCTGTGCTATTGTAAGCTCTTAAGGAATTATCTATTCGATTCTTAGTATTTATTGTTACTGTCTTTTCATTGTTTTGTTTTCTTGTAACTTATTTTGATTTGTCTCCTCCACCACTCCTTCTAATTTCTCATCTGTCTTCTGAATACCATATTCATCTTTTCCCACCATTTGCTGAGGGTCTTCTACACTCACCTCTTTATCTTTAGACAATCCCATCATCTCCTTATGATTCTTTGTCACATCATAAAAACGTTTAACCATGACTAACATTTCTTCTTAGAACTTTATTGTCTCCTGCTGAGTCATTTTGTAACAAATTAATATATTAAAAATTACTCAATATTTCTCTAATATTCCAGTATCCCAATATCTAAAAACTCCAAAAAGTCAATTATTAATAAAATGTAGTCAATCCCAGAATTATTCCTCCAAGTCCCCTAGCTTTCTAGTCATTAAAAGCTATAAATTTATACTTTACCATCTTTATAGTTTCCAGTTTACACTTTCCCAGTTGTCCAAATTTTAAAGTCTTATTTGTCTTTTCTTCTTTTTCTCTTTTTCTCCCCCCCCCCTTTCTTTCGCTTTTCTTCTTTTGCCTTGTAGGATGAGCTATCAAATGATGTTAGTAAATCAAATCCAGTTTGCCCCATCAGGTTTCCTCAAATCTTTCAGATCTACCTTTCAATGAATAGTTCAATAAAGTTTTAGTATTTATAGTTCAAATTGCCTTTAAAATCTTCAAACAGCTCAGTAAATATTTCCAAGCGTCCAAATCGCCTACTAAGATAAAGTCATGGTCAAATAGCCTTCCAGGTGGTGTTTGCGTTCTCATCTTTCATCACTTTCACTCAAATTTCCCACTTTGCAGTAATCTTCTTTCTCCAATAGATGGTTCCCCTGCTCCCAATTCCAGCCTTCAACAGAGTGTAAAAGTCAAAACAGCTGACTGTCAACCAGTCGGGGGTTAAAGATAGAGTTTAGAAAAGCAATTTTTCCCAATAATCACTTTTCACAATGTTGTTCGACTTTTTCCAAGCTTTCTGTGTTTTAAAACATCTTTTAGATATTTCTTTTGCAATTGAGTCTTCAATCTTTTATCTTTCTCTTTGATTTTTAGTCTTTAATCCTTCTCCATAAATCCAATCACCACTTTCTTAATGTTTGGAGATTGTTTTTTGAAATTTTTTACTTAAGTCTTTGGGGTAAAAGTTGGAAGTTATCTCAACCAGTTTTACTGCTCTGTCCATGGACCGCTTCAGCACAAGATCTTAGAGTCCTGATTGTCCCAGCTTGTGACTGACCAAAATGGCTGTCGTCCCTGCTGCTGTTTGGGACAGCTTTCTTTGGATCAATGAGGAAATTGCTGTTTCCTTGTGATCAACAAAGTGCCTCTCCTTTCTTCACCACCCCACCAGGGCGGCTTGACCCTATAGGGTCTCCAGCAAGCAATTGCCAGCTACATTTCATGGAGCCCAGCAGAGCTCTGCTATGTTCCAGCCATTCCCACCGCGAGATCAACCGGAAGTCAGCTGTTGTAGCTTTGAACAGTCACAAAACAAACCATTGTAAGTTTAGGACTATCTGTACAGATTTATATTGGGTAGTCTGGGACAATCAACTTCATGAACAATTTTTATAATACATTTATACATAAATTTACAAAAATTTATGAAGTGGTTGTTTTGTTTCCCCAGTGCATATGGCTTACTGCATTGTACTGCACATACTACTTTGCTCAGTTTGTATAAATAGTATAAATCCTTCCATTCCCCACCATCCAGTCAGAGCTGAAGAAACTTCTTGGATGAGAAGTGAAACGTCTTAAAAGAAAAACAAGAAAGTCCAGTTGCCTCCTGAAAAAGCACTTTTGGGACAACTATGACTTGGATCACTGAGAATCTCCATAGACATACCCAATAGCTAAGAAATTCCCCCCCAGGATCCAAAGACTTTAAAAACACTTCTACAGCAGCTACATCCAGGCCACACATTTAAAGCAACCAGTAAGAGGTACTCAAGAGGAGTAAACCTCTTGCTCCCCTCTAATGATAGACTGATAATTTGGGAAGGGGGAAGCAGGAAAGAAGTTGATAGGATGGGGAGTACCCGGAGTGGGCAAGGACCACCTCAAGACATAATCTATGGAGGAGTGATTGGTTATGTCCTTTATCACAGCTGATGACATTCAGATTTAACCACAGTAAGCCACCCATCGCTGCCCTTACAACATTGTATGGTGCACCTGGACATATAGCAACTCAATGAAGTCCTTTTCTGGATGAGCATCAGTGGTAGTTAGAAGGACAGCAAAATTGAGGGCAGTAGGAGTTCTTCCCAGCTCCAGGACAAGAAAAGAATATGGCAAAACTGATTGAGCTAAAGACAATTTCCTCCTAACTCTCATGGCTGCTGATATGGTTTTTAGCTGTTGTTTCTGCCTCTGGACTGTAAATTCTGTTTGTGTGTGAAGTAGATTTTGTTCCAGTGTCCTGGGTTACAATTTTTTCCATTATAAATCTTACATCTTTTGAAAACAGTCTTATTACATTACAGACTAATGCAATAAGGGTCTGGTTTCTCTTCTGACTGAATACATTGTTTGCTCATTAATCAAACAATGCATTAAAGCAAATGACCAAGAAAAAATAATGGAAATACATTTTTTCCTTAATTAGAGCAGCTTGATATATAAGCTGGACAACTGAATGGTTATCAAGACACAAACGGCTCACAGCCTTTCCTTGTCCATTTGTGTGTCCTTCTTGTAGCTTTTTGCCTGACCTTCGCAAAGAACAAGTATCAGAGTTCTCCTCCCGAGTGACTCGTCTGGCAAGAGACGCAGGATTTGTGCCAGTTGAAGAAACAGACAAAAAACCTTTTTCGTTGTTTCAACTTGGAGACCAGGAGGTTGCAGAAAACCCCCATGAGATAATTCCACCAGAGATAGAAGTCCCTGGTCCCTAAGCCTACCGTTTTCTTAAACACTAACTTTTTTAATGGTCCTTTAATAAAATAGGTTCTTACTGAAAATCGCTATTTGTTTATCAGTGTCTCAATTGTCAGATCAAGGAAGAAGGAGAATGTCTCGTGCTTCTGAGACAATCTTATCTAATGTTTCTCAACCTTGTGAGCTTTCAGATGTGTGAACTTCAATTCCCAGAATTCTCCTCCCAGAGTTGAAGTCCACACATCTGAAAGTTCACAAGGTTGAGAAATACTGATCTTATCTGCCGGATGCATGGAAGAATTTTATAGGCACTCATATACAGTATAACTTGTTTCCTGCCCCTAGACATGGTAGACTGGTCTTTTAGTACCTCAACATCAATGGGATATCTTCACTTAAAATGGGGTATCAACAACTTAATCCTGTACTCCAGGCCCCTTCATACAACAGCCAAGCCTGTTCCCCAATAATGCAGGGGGGAGGAATCTCTCCCTCCATGTGTTACCAAGTCGGTTGGATTCTTCCCTGGATATGTTCCCTAAATAGGCAGTCATTTCAAATGCACCATTGCCTCTGGCTTCCTCCACAGGAAAACCAGCTGTGGAAGACAACAATGAAAATTTATCATAAAGACGGCTTGCTTGCTATGTCTAATAATCCCCCTACCCCTTTGCAGGTTAAAGCTGTTGGTTGCGTGTCCATTTCACAGAGTGGGACAATGAGGCTCATCAGCCTCAGTTGTTTAACCTAATAATGTTGTGAACCTTCTCTAGAATCTGGCAGGCTGATGAGAACAGGAGAGGATTCCTTGAAACCAGGAACCTTTCTGAGCTGTTGCTCTAACATTTTTATTGGTATCTTGCTTACTAATATCAAGAATATTCTGGACTGACTGCAGTCTTTTAAGAACTGCACTTCAGAATAAATGAATATTAAGAGCTGTGTTGTGATGATGCAGAAGCAAACTGTGAGCAAGAATCACTTTCCCTGCCCTGTTGTTAATTACATCTGTGTCTTGCTCTTTCACCCAAGTGGCTCAGAACAAGCTGTGTAGCCTCTGAAGTTTTTCCTTCTCAATAATCCCAACAGATAATTTGGACTGGCAGTTAATTTGTCTTAGAAAGCTTTGGGGAGATTGGAACATCAATCTATCCAACTGCAGTTCCATTCTAGACAAAAAAACAAAACATCAACTCTAGGAATTGAATGCTGTCTTTTTCCATTGTAGTGTGTTACTGTTTGAAGCAGGCAAATGCAGTTCCCAAGGTAGCAGGATTAGACGCTGCAGAGGAGCAGCTGCTAAACCAGACTATGAATCTACTCAACCTCATTTTCAGGCACTCTGAAAGTCACCAGCCTTAATCCCATCGTTGTATAGGTAGTCCTCGACTTACGAACACAATTGACCACCGCTGCAGCTGTTAAGTTAGTCACACCATTCTTAAGTGAATCTAGTTTCCTCACTGAATATGCATGTCAGAAGGGTTGCAAAAAACATGATCACATGACTCCAAGACACAGCAATATCATAAATAAAAGTCAGTTGCCAAACATCTGAATTTTGATCACATGACCATGGGGATGCTGCAAGTGTAAAAAATGGCCATAAGTCACTTTTGTCATTTTTGCCATTTTAACTTCAGTCACTAAACAAAGTTTTTTAAGTGAAGGATTACTCATAGTTTATATTCAGGTAAGGGGGGATTCTGGTCTTTCCCCAGCCTTGAATGCCCCAGAAGGGTTAAGGTTACAGCCAGGGTATCAACAAGAGGGAGGCAAAAAAAGTCCAAGATGACAGCCACAATCAAAGAGGAAGGACTTACAATTGCATGTTTGTGGCCAGCATCTTGACTCGGTTGATGCCCTCCTCTCTGCAGACATCCCTGACTACAACTCCTAAAATTCCCAGATAAATGGGAATCTTACTGGACATGCTGGTTGGAAATTCAGAAAGTTTTAATCTTGGCACATGCAGAGGACAAGCCGAGAATGGTTGATCTAGAGTTGGTCACCACACTTATATGAACCTCTTGTAACTAAAGTGCCAAGACAACAGTGTCTTTGGCCATGAGTAACACAGAGACTACAGAGCTGAAGAAGCTTCTTGGATGAGAAGCAAAACGTCTTCAAAGAAAAACAAGAAAGTCCAGTTGCCTCTTGAAAAAGCAGTTTTGGGACTACAATCATGCCTGGCCACCCCAAATGTAGAGCATTTGCATAAACAGGTTTTATAAGATCACGTTTTGGACTTAATCTTACTCCACCCAATTGTTTCTGCGAGTCATGGGCAAACTTGGAACAAGAGTTTGAATGTACAGGTAACACTCGACAGACGACCACAATTGAGCCCAAAATTTGGGTTGCTAAGTGAAACTTTTGTCAAGTGAGTTTTGCCCCATTTTACTACTTTTCCTGCCACTGTTAAGGAGATCACTGCCGTTGTTAAGGTAGTAACATGGTTCTTCAATGAATCTGCCTTCCCCACTGACTTTGCTCGGCAGAAGATCGCAAAAGGTGATCAGGTGACTCCAGAACACTGCAGGATGCCATAAATATGAACCAATTGCAGAGCATCCAAATTTTGATCCCATGACCAAAGGGATGATGCAATGGTCATAAGGGTGAAAACCGGTCATAAGTCCCTTTTTTCAGTGCCATTGTAACTTTGATTGATCGTTAAATGAACTGCAGGGATCCCCTTGCTTTGATGGGATGCATGAAAGAGTTGGAATTAAAGGGACAGCAACCAAAACCGGCCTTTCTATTGGGGCTCTGTCAACCTAAGCCAGTCGTCTCGTTCCCCCCCATTTCCCCCCACCCGCCCATCCACTTTTCCATCCTTCTCTTAGGCATATCAGGGCCATTCTTATCAGAGGAATGCATTCCTCTCTCCTTCTTCCCTAAAAAGGCTTAGCTGATGCTCGACACCTCTCTTTATAAAAAGCCACCAGCCACTTTGGTATCCACACATCACCAGGAAACTGATCCCTTGCTGGCTGCCCGTTATCCAGGTAAATCAAAGGGACCATTCTGTTACTTTGGGGAAGTGGAGGGGGATTTTTCAGGTACGTAATTTATCCCTGTCCTCGGTTAGCAAATAGATAATGAGCAAACAAGCAATACAGTAGTTAGTTACATCCTTATGCTTTGCCCTTTCTTGGTCTATGGGAAGATCAGAGCAACCTTCATAAAGCATGCAAGAGGGGCTTCCATCACCACCACCTTGCTGTCCATATGTGGACAGAATATTCAAAATCAATGCAATACATCGGTTCCTATGCCCTCCCCACTCCAACAGAGTCAACCCTGTTAGTATAAAATGACAATTTAATTTCCTCAACTCTTAATCCTGGATTTTAAAGGCTGTGGGGACATTTTTGTTGCTGCTGTCCTTTAATCACTGCTTCTTTGTTCCTCCTGCCTTCTATATCGATGGGTATTACCTTGTTCCCTTATTAACCAGCCACACTGAGACCCCTTCAAGCCAATAAGGAACATTACTATGGGGAAGGGGCATCATTTTTTAATCCGTCTGGCCACAAAAAAGGCTCTCTTGGAGTATTCAGTAGGTGGAGCTCCTGATCCCCACCAGGGTATTGGAATTAGGTATTTTCTGACAGATGACAAGGCCAGAGCAATCTGGCATGACCCCAAACACAAGGGGTCACTGGGAACCAGTTCCTTGGAAGGAGGGGACCAGAAAACCTCGGTTTCAAAGGAATCTCCGATCTAGCCTTGGCCTCACTGGCTGAAATTAAATAGACTTGTTTTTGTTTTGAGTAAGTCTTGATCCTGGCAAGTACAGGTAGTCCTCGCCTTCCGACCATAATTGAGCCGCACATTTATGTCACTGAGTGAGACCCTTGTTAAGTGAGGGCTGCCCCATTTTTTGATTTTTCTGGCCACAGTTGTAAAGTGAATCATTGCGGCTGTTAAGTTAGCAACTTGATTGTTCAATGAATCTGGCTCCCCTATTGACTTTGCTTGTCAGAAGGTCGCAAAAGGGGAATCACGTGATCCTGGCACATTGCAACTGCCATAAATATAAAATTTGATTGCCAAGCATCCGAATTTTGATCGTGTGACTGTGGGGAATGCTGCAATGGTCAGTCAATAAATGTGGAAAGCGGAAAAGTCCATTTTTTCAGCGCCATTGTAGCTTCGAATGGTCACTAAATAAACTCTCGTAAATTGAGGACTACCTGCACACTGACAAGTCCATGCATTTTCTTGGCAAGAGAGGTGTGTTGCCATTGCGTTCTTTCTAGGGATGAGAGAGAGTAACTGGCCAGCAGATTTCCTACCTAAAATAGGACTAGGACTCTGGTTCCCCCCACTCCTGATCTACCATGGAATCAAACTGGCTCAGCCCAAACAAGAATTGGCAGTGCTGTTCTTTTCATCAGCCAGAGAATAAGACAGAGAGATAACAAAGCTTTGAGAGAGCTTAGCAGGGCCCCTCCAGCTTTATTTCTGAGTCTCACAGCAGATGTCTCTCGCAAGAGTGCTGAAGGATTCGTTTCACACCTCACGCTAAGAATAAAGGCCTCCCAAGAAAGGGGAGAGCTGAACATGCAGCCACTGTATTTTTGTTTTCCGCTGTATTTCTGCCCATACCTCTTCCCTCTGCCCAGCTTCCTTTCTTTGAGAGAGAGAGAGAGAGAGAGAAAACATCTTATTTTAAAAGCCTTGCTTTAAAATAATCAGAGTTGGGAATTTAGCCTCAATCCAGCTTTCTGTAAAAATGGTTGTGTGGCTGCACGCACACACACATGCCATATCAAGTTGAGCGAACAAGCAGCCTTCCATCTGCTGTTGGTTTTGGAGCACGTGCTTTGCCTGCAAAGCTCACTGCCTCTCTTCCCTGTGGAACGACCTGGCCCCGTTTTTGAAGCGATAAGACAGCACAAATTTAGCAGCTCAAATTACTCAAGTGATAACAGGATGTCTCGTACAAGGTCCGGGCAAATGCGAGTTTCCAGAGAGGCCAATACTTGGCTGCTGGTGGGCCTGAGTGAGAAGCGAGATCTGAACTTAGAAAGCAACAACAAGAGGTTTTCAAGAGAGTTTTAATTTCTTGATTACAGCCAGAGCAACTTTGCTCTTGCTCTTTTGTGTGATGATGTGTGGTGATCCAATATTCTTTTAAAGTTCCAGGCCATAATAAGTTAGACGGGCATAAATTGATTCTCACCACACAGTAAATGTCCTCTTAAAACAGAGGTTTCCAAAACGTGTCAACTTTAAAGACTTGTGGACTTCAACTCCCAGAATTCCCCAACCAGCCAGCCATGCTCACCCAGGAGTAAACAAACCAAATTTTAGCTTAAGGTGAGACGTGAATTCAGCCACAAGATAATCTTACATCAGCAGAAATCTCTCCACCAGCGTACCTCACAGGATTGTTTTGCATAGGTTGAAAGGATGATTTTATGTGATTATACACGAATAAATAAATGTTTAAATTGGAGTGGCCTCTGGTAATCTCTCACAAAAATATTGCTATTGATAATTCAGTATGCATTTGTTTCTTCTTACAGGCTCAGACATCACTTGATTTGGCAATGTCTGAGCTGTTCAGTATTTAAAGAGTTGTACATAAACACCGCGACAAAATTAGCTGGCTGACCGGGAGATTCTGGGAGTTGAAGTCCACAAGTCTTAAAGTTGCCAAGTCTTGGAGACCCCACCTTAAAACATTTTTAGCAGACATGCAGGAAACATGGTCCAATGGTGGTAAATTTGTTAATTTTTGTAGTATGTGTATGGTAAGTATCTTTAATTTGGCCAGGGGCCATTTCAATTTAAACATTTATTTCTTCATATATAATCTCTTAAAATCATCACTCCAACCTATGCAAAACAACCCTCTGAGGTAGACAGGTGAAGAGATTCCTGCTGATGTAAAATTATTTCGTGGCTGAATTCCCATATCACCTTAAGCTAAAATTTGGTTTGTTTACTTCTGAGTGAGCATAGCAATGCAACCAGGGTACCCATGTCTGCATATACACATATAGAGACACACACCAAAATACATTGAAGAAGCTTGTTTTGAAAAGTGATAACAAAAGACTTAAAGGATAATGTTCCCACCCGTTCTTATGTAAGCCGCTCTACCAGTCTTTTAGAGGATGAGGGAGGAAGGGGAGGTAAAACAGCAAGATAAATTGCTTCAAATAAATCTGTATTTCACATACCACAGACCTGCAGAAGCAGTGCAAAATGCCAAAAGTGTTTCCCAATTGGCAGTTACAGGTGTGACATTCGGGATTATGATCATCATATCATATCATATCACATCATAAATTTATTTGTCAAGCATATATAAGATAACAGGCAAAAGTATAAATATAATCTGAATACATGAAAAGAGTAAGTAAAGAGGAATATTAGGACTGGGACAGTAGGCACGTTTAGTGCACTTGTGCACGCCCCATACAGACCTCTTAGGAATGAGGTGAGGTCAACAGTAGACAGTTTAAGGTTAAAGTTTTGGGGGTTTGGGGAAGAAACTACAGAGTCAGGTAGTGCATTCCAGGCACTAATACAGTTAATGGAGTAATACAGATCCTAATAGCCTGAAATGACAACAAAAGGATAGGGCTTTTAGGCCTGCCTTAAACCCTGCCACAACTTATTTTAAATGCTGCTTTCTTCTCTGCTACAGAGACACACAGACAGGTGCACCCACCCACAAAAGGCAAACATTTCTCAGGTTGCCTGGACATCCAAGAAGAGTCACGAAGGATAAGCATGGCTGGTGCTAGTGGTGTTTTATAAGATGCTATTATTAGAAAGAAGCTTTTGGTCTCTAATGGAAAAGTGAAGGTAGTCCTCGATCTACAACCACAACAGAGCCCAAAATTTCTGTTGCTAAGTATGACATTTGTTAAGTGAGTTTTGTCCCATTTTATGACCTTTCTTGCCACAGTTGTTAAGTGAATCACTGCAATTGTTAAGTTAGTAATACAGCTGTTAAGTGAATCTGACTTCCCCATTGACTTTGCTTGTCAGAAGGTTGCAAAAGGGGACCGCATGACCCTGGGACACTGCAACCGTCATAAATATGTATCAGCTGTCAAGCAGCCGAGTCATGTGACCAGGGGGATGCTGCAAGGGTCATACGCATGAAAAACAGTCATGTCATTTTTTTCAGTGCTGTTGTAACTTCAAACAGTCACTAAATAAACTGTTGTAAGTCAAGGACTATATAGACAGATGAGAGAGAGAAGAAAGGAAAAAGGGAAGGAAGGAAGGAAGCAAGGAAGCAAGGAAGCAAGGAAGGAAGGAAGCAAGGAAGGAAGGAAGGAAGAAAAAAGAAAAAGAAAGAAAGAAAGAAAGAAAGAAAGAAAAAGAAAGAAAAAAAGAAAGAAAGAAAGAAAGTTAGAAAGAAAGAAAAGAAAGAAAGAAAGAAAGGAAGGAAGGAAGGAAGGAAGAAAGGAAGGAAGGAAGAAAGAAAGAGACCTAGACACAGGATAGATGTTTTTTTCTTCTTTTTAATCATGTCTGACTCTTGGAAACTGTCCGAAGAAAATCTCTGCAGTTTTCTCCACAATTTTTTTTTCAGTAGTTTGCCATTGCTTCTTTCTTTGGGTTGAGACAAAGTAACTGGCCCAAGATCACCCAACTGGCATTGTGTCTAAGACAGAGCAAGAACTCCTGTCTCCCAGTTTCTAGCCTGATGTTTTAACCACTACACCAAAATAGTTCCTTATAGGATAGATATTGTATTTGCATATTATTATACATTACAATGTGCACGTATATGCTTATGTATTCAAAATGATGGAGAGATAGAGATGACAGAGACAGAGTTATGAATAATGTATTTTTCTTGTTTTCTCATTCCAGAGGACCCAAAGGTTGCTTTCACAAGATGGCAGAAGAGTGAGTAGTTTTGTCTTTTAAAAGGCATGTCAGTGGGAATTATCGTACATTATGTACCAGAGGGAAGGGGGTATGGGGTGCATCCTGGGAAATTTAGTGAGCAAGACATGGGTTCAAGAACCGCAGAAGAAGAGTGTTGTTCTTTGAGCTGGCAGACAAGACTCACTCCTTAGATTAAAAATAATCCTACTAAAATGCTGACAGCAGGGGCAAAGCTAGGAAGCAGCTTAGGGTCCTGAGGGATGGGGGAGCAACCAGGCAAAACAGAATTATTCAGTCTGATTGGTATCTTTCCGTTTTTTTCACAGGGAAGAGATCACCGTAAGTACAAATGAAGCAATTTCACCAGAACTGAAAAAGAACAGTGTCCTTTATTTTATACAGGCATCTTTCTCTCTTCTCTCAAGAGCCTTTAATAAATTGGGAGAAATTGTCAAAGTGTTCACTTCATATGAGTTGAGTAGAAGGTAAATTATCCAGGAAAATGTTACTGTTACTAGAGTTGTTCAGTCATTGCAGGCAAGTAAATACCTATACCTTCACACTTATATGCTTTCTGAAAAGTAATGTGTAAAGCCAGTTTGATCTAATGGTTAAGAAGCAATGGATGGAAACTAATTAAGGTGAGAAGCAACCTAGAACTAGAAGGCAAAATCTCCTGACTTTTAGAGCAATTAATCAGTGGAACAGCTTGCCTCTAGAAATGGTAGGTCTCCAACACTGGAGGTTTTTAAGAAGAGATTGGACAGCCATTTGTCTGAAATGGTAGAAGGTTTCCTGTCTGAGCAGGGGTTTGACTAGAAAACCTCCAAGGTCCCTTCTAACTCTGTTATTGTTATTTACATTAGGTTAGGAGCAGGAGTGAAATTCAGCAGGTTCTGACAGGTTCTGGAGAACCGGTAGCGGAAATTTTGAGTAGTTCGGAGAACCGGCAAATACCACCTCTGGCTGGTCCTAAAGTGGGGTGGGAATGGAGATTTTGCAATATCCTTTCTCCTGGAGTGGGGAGGGAATGGGGATTTTGCAGTATCCTTCCCTGGAGTGGGATGGGATTGGAGATTTTGTAGTTTCCTTCCCCTGCCTTGCCCACCAAGCCACGCCCACCAAGCCACACCACACCCACCGAACGGGTAGTAAAAAAAAGTGAATTGTTTAGGAGCCAGGAGACTGTGAATTCTAGTCCCACTTTAAGCATGAAAGTTGGCTGGGTGACTTTGGGCCAATCACCAGGAGACTGTGAATTCTAGTCCCGCCTTAAGCATGAAAGCCAGCGGAGTGACTTTGGGCCAATCACCAGGAGACTGTGAATTCTAATCCCAAGGTGACTTTTGGCCAATCACTTTCTCTCAGCCCAACTCACTGAGTTGTTCTTGTAATGAAAAAAGGAGACGGAAGAGTTATTTCTTTTGAATTACCTATAAAGTAATAAAAGATTAAAAAATCTAATAAATACATAAATAAGTGTGCCCTACATCAGGTTTTTGAATCTTGCCATGAGGCACTTGTCTTTTGTCAGTTAGGATAAACTTGACAAAAGCTTCTTTGCTGGGTCTAGCCAGATATTAGCTCCTTAAAAAATAGTTTAAGATAAGCTTTGCAAAATGTCACTAGCGTCACTCCAGATTAAAATCTATAAATAGTGCCTGTTCCTTCATGAAAAAAAAAACAAATAAACCATCTTCATACATGGCAATTTTTACAGATTTTTCTGTTAGCATATTTAAACATTTCATTTCTTAAAAGAAATTATCTCTGTTCAAGCATTCTTGAATTCCCCCCCCCCCCCCCCCCCCCCCCCCCCCGTCTTTCCTATTTGATATCTAGTCTGGGATGTCCACAGATACCTCAAAATAATCATAAAGGTGGTTTGGCCTGTGCAATTTAGTTCCTGCCTTTTACAGACAACATATATAAAAAGGGACACCATCTGAATTTTTGGCTTGTCAGTGGACGATATGTAGATCTTCAATTACCATCCTTCCTAGTTAGCGTGGCCGCTATTAGCGGTAGACCATGCCATCTGGGAATTCTGGGGGTTGAAGTCCACAGGTCTAAAATTGGTGAGATTGAGAAGCACTGCTATAGAGCAGTGTTTCTCAACCTTGAGCACTTTAATCTGGGTGGACTTCAACTCCCAGAATTCCCCAGCCAGCCTTGGGGGAATTCTGGGAGTTGAAGTCCACGCAGCTTAAAGTGGCCAAGGTTGAAAAACATTGCTGTAGTAGAGCAACTGATACAGAAAGCATTACTGGGGTAAGATAGCTCTAGTATGTCTCGTTTTAGGCCTACAGAGACACGACACCAAGAGAAATTCACATTGTATCCAAAAGCACCCTTTTGTCCATCAATATGCCCATCCTGATGAAATCACAGCAAAAACTGTAGAAGTCATTCTGAGGAATCACGAATCTGGAAAACGAAGAAAAATATTGTAATACAGGTAGTCATTGAGTAACAACGGTTCATTTAGTGACCATTCAAAGTTTAGCGACTATTCAAAGTTACAACGGCACTGAAAAAAGTGATTTATGACCATCATAAGTTGCAGCATCCCCAGGGTGATGTGATCAAAATTCTGATACTTGACCACTGGTTCATACTTATGACTGTTGCAGTATCCCAGAGTCATGTGGTCGCTTTTTGTAACCTTCTGACAAGCAAAGTCAGGGGGAAGCCAGATTCACTTAACAATCAAGTTACTAACTTATCATCTGCAGTGATTCACTTAGCAACTGTGGCAAGAAATGTCTCAAAATGGGACACAACTTACTTAAAAAATTCTCTCTGAACAACATAAATTTTGGGCTCGATTGAGGTCGCAAGTGGAGGACTACCTGTATTGTCATCTTCCATAACGAATCCAAAATTCAAATTCTGCTCACTCAAGCGCCATCTAGTGGCAAAAATCAGTCTATGCAGAGGTTGAGAAAATAAAGTTATGCATTATTTTTAGTAGCATTTCTGACTCTTTCATTTTTAATTTTCATTCTTTTCCACATGGTATTTGTAAGTAAGAGGATTTGTCAGGAAAATATTGGTAGTCCACAACTTGCAACCATTTGTTTAGTTTAAACCATTTGTTTAGTTCATTCAAAGTTACAAGCGCACTGAAAAAAGTGACTGATAATTGCTCCTCAAACTTACAACAGTTGCAGCATCCCCACAGTCACCTGATCAAAAATTAAAGTACTTGGCAACTGGTATCTATTTTTGACAGTTGCAATGTCTTGGGGTCATGTGATTGCCATTTGTAATCTTCCCAGCTGCCTCCAACAAGCTAAATCAAGCTGGATTTGCATAACGACCGCATGATTGATTTAACAACTGCAGTAATTCACTTAACAACTGTGTTACCAAAAAGGTAATAAAATCAGGCATGACTCATTTAACAATCCCCTTGTTAGCAATCTGTTCTCAGTTGTGGTCATAAATTGAGGACTAGCTGTTGGACAGTGAAAGTCAGCAATTAAAATACAAAGTACTTAAATGAGCAGGAGTGGATTTTTATCATTTCCCTCACTTACATAAATATCCTCTCTCAAAATCTGGAATTTGGGGGTCAGAGTAGCAAGTGCAGTTGGCCTTTATATGTCAAAAACGTGGCTGCAGAAAGCATTTTGGAAATAATACATTATTTAAATCTGCAGTATGAGGAAGAAGAAGAAGAGGAATACATAGAGGAGGAAGCACAGGAGGCCATTGTGGAGACAAAAAAGGCGCCAGTGGCTCCCAAACCTGCTCCTCCTCCTCCTGCAACGGTGCCTCCCCTACGCCGAAAATCATCTGCCAATTACCGGGCCTACGCCATTGAGCCGCATGACAAGGTAAATTCCAGTCACCTTTCCAGCTGAATTGAAAAACAGAAATGCAGAAATACCCAGAGCAAGATGAAGAATGAGGGGCTCAGAAAATCAAGGAGGACACAAAGGGAGAAGAAATGCAGAAATGGAAACAACACAGCACTTTGTGTTTGTGTATGTGTGTGTATGTGTGTCTCTGTGTGTTTTCAGAGAGCAATGCAAATTTATCATCATGCATGAAAACAATACACCAAGATGAAGTCAGGATAAATTTGCATGTCTCTCACAGTGTAAGCTCAAAGTGCAATTTAGAAGTTGAACACATTGGTCTGCTATGTCTCACATTGACACTCACCTTTCTGCATTTTGTGTCTCAGAATCAGAAAATTGGGTGTCCAGTTTCGTGCTTAGCATCTCAAATTTCCTTCTCATTTCAGGATGTTTCTGCTCCTTAAAATCTGTTCAAATCTTTTAAAAACATGGAGGCTATGTGACCTTTTCCAAATGGTTTCTGTTAGAAATTCTGTTTATATAAAGCACCACACAGAGCAAACAAAAAACAGTCACCATGTGCTTTACTGCTCAACTATACAACTGTAAAAGGAAACAGGAAACTCTACTCAGAACAAAAAAAGCATAGATTATATACCATAGATTCAAACTTGTAAATAATGCCATTTACTGGCTGAATAGTACTGTAATTATTGCATAGAAATACATTCCAACAATGAATTCCAACAATCTCTAGGTGTCAGTTAATCTAGACCGGGGTGTCCAATCTTGGAAACTTTAACACTTGTAGACTTCATCTCCCAAAATTCCCCAGTCATGCTGGTTGGGGAATTCTGGAAGTTGAAGTCCAGAGGCCTTAAAGTTTCCAAGGTTGGATACACTTGATTTACATTGATCCCATCTATTATTCATTTCGAAAGAAATTAAACCCATTGGACAAAGCAGATTACATTTTATTTTCTGTCTCTCCTTTCCTCTAAGTGATTGCGATTCTTCCTTTGGAAATTTATCACTTCATCTACGCTAACCAGACCTAAACCAAATCAGTTGATTCTGTTTCTCTCCTTTTCTATTAAACTACTCCCCATGTTATGAACAGATAAGCAGTTATCACTGTAAATTTAGGAAGTTCCTCTCAGCACCATCCTTCCGGAATGTGAAATATGCCTCTTAATCTCTCTTCTTTTGTTCAACCACAGATAAAATGCAAGATATCAGCTTCTCGGAAATTGCAACTCAAGGTAATGTGGAAACAGTGAGCTTCTGGGTATTGGTACACTTAGAAAAGAGCACAAGGTGGTAAATAACTTCTGGGGGCACATTTGGCAAGTTTCTAGGCGATTGGAAGGCAAAATGTAGTACGTGTAGTCCTTGATTTACAACCATTTGTTTAATGATCATTTGAAGTTACAAAGCCACTGAAAAAAAGTGACTTATGACTCTTGTTCATTCTTATGATTTTTGCAGCATCTCTGTGTGGTCACATGATCAAATTTTGGTAGGTTGGCAACTGGCATGTATCTTTGACAGCTGCGACCTTCTGACAAGCAAAGCCAATGGGGAAGCCAGATTCACTTAACAACCGTGTTACAAACTTAACAACTGCGATGATTCACTTAACAATTAAGGCAAGAATGGTCATAAAATGGGTCAAAACTCACTTAACAACCATCTTGCTTAGCAACAGAGGTTTGGGGACTCAATTGTAAGTTGAGGACTATGTGTAGTGTATAGAACCTGGTGGAAAAGACGCACGATAGATCAGATTCCAAGAGAAGAAAACACCCATACAACTACAACCACCCACACACGTACTTGATGCAAATACTTGATAGGAAGGAACACTAGACAAAATGGACTTGGCCAACCTGAATGCCCTCCAGATGTGTGTGATTCAACTCCCAGAATTCTTGGATTAGTATGACCACCATTCTTGGGGTCCATCCAAAGTTCTGCAGAGTCCCTTGGAAGGGAAAAGCTAGCTTACACTATGGTATATTCATCAGGTTGAAGGAACGCAAGCAAGATATAAGCTCAGCTTATTGACCCAAACTCTTGTCTCTTCACCCAGTCACTGATGCTCCAAGTGGCTAAGAGGGAAATGGAAAAGGAAGAAGAAGAACGCTCCCAGGACAAAGAGAAGTTTCTTTCTGACCGCTGCATCCCCTTAGAAGTGGCAGGACTCAGCCTCACAGACCTGCAGGTCAGCATAAGTGGGGAAAATGAAGGAGGGAGAAAGCAGACCAAATTGCAGAAGATCTGCTTCTTGGGTTTAGTGAAGCCAGCCTTCTCTGACTGGTTGCTCTCCAGATGTGTTGAACTTCCCATGAAAAGTCTCTAGTTTGAAGAAAGATAAAGACAGATGCCAGATGAAAGGAAAGCTCTAAAGTGTATCTTTGATCTTCAGGATAAACTAATTCAGATGTTGGCTTTTGTTAAGGAAGGTGATAAGCTCCTTGAGGACACCCTTATGCATTTGCTGTACAACTTGCTTTGCGTCAGCTGCTCTAAAGCAAGAGTTGGATATCCCATCACTTGCAACATGATCCACATTCCACTTACTTTGAGGGGCAACATTACTTTAGATTAGAAGAAGCCACCCAATTAAAATTTTCATGTAAGCCTATGTTCAAAATTAGCTTTCTTCAAACAGTTGCATTCCGGGTATATGAACTAGACATGGGGTTTCTAGGACAACACAAGTGGAAGGGCAGCTGATTGGGGAAAGCTATTCTAAGAGAGGTCTTAGCTTTGAGAAAAATTGTATAATTGTGAGTATTAATGGAAACTAAATTCCAGCATATTTGGAGATATTGGAGCATTTTGAGATTGTTGTCTTTTTCTTTCTCCAGTTGGACCATTCTGATTCAAGTGTTTAATGTCTGAAAAAGTCAGTTCTCTGACTCATCTCTCAATAGCCTTCAAAAATGCACTTTGCACTTGTTCAGGAACACCCTGCTCTTTATTCATCTCAAATCTGATGCTTGATTTGTCTTATATTACTTTGTTTACTATAGGAGCTATGTCGGCAGTTCCATACGCAAATCGACAAAATTGATGAGGAGCGTTATGACATGGAAGCCCGGGTCAATAAAAGCATCAATGAGGTGAGCATGGGCCTTAGGTGGGATCTGGGATTTAAAAGGGTGGCTTTTAAAGACAACTACAATAATATGCCCATTGCACTAGGTCTGCGAAGTGCAGAAAAGGAGTAAGACATAATAAGTGAAAGAAACAAATGACATGAGATAAGAAGAATAAAAGGGGGTCCAGATAAACCTAGTTTGCCTCAGCAATGTTCACTATATTTCTCCATATCATTCAATCCTTGAAAAGCATTCTAGTTTTTCTGCCGTGTCTACCTGCTGCTTTACATTTTGACTGTTCATAATTTTCACCTCTCCATTTTTTAGGATCTGGTCAGTTCCATCATGGATTTCCCAGTCTTCTCTTTCTTCTCACTCATTTACTCTTCTTTGTTTTGCAGGTTAATTCTCATTCATTTCCTGTATGTAACCAAATCATCTCAGTGTACTTTTTCATACTGTTTATTCACTTTTCCCTTCAGTCCACGTTTCTTCAGAGCCAGCCCTTCTATTTCTACACTCGTTTCTTTTCTGTCACATCCATTTTTCCCAAGTTCCACACTTTATTTATTTATTTATTTAATTTTTGATTTATATGCCGCCCTTCTCCGGAGACTCAGGGCGGCTTACAATGCGTTAAGCAATAGCCTTCATACTTTTGTATATTTTATACAAAGTCAGCTTATTGCCCCCACAAACTGGGTCCTCAATTTACCTACCTTAGAAAGGATGGAAGGCTGAGTCAACCTTGAGCCTTGGTGAGATCGAACCTGCAATAATTGCAGGCAGCTGATGTTAATAACAGGGCTTTAGACCACTGTACTATCCAAGGCCCTTGATATTAGTAAGACCCTGCCCCACCTTCAGAAGTTCTTGTTACTTTGTTTCTTTCACTAATCTTATAATTTTTCTTAGGTCTTCTGAGATCTAAGCAGTCACCATTTTCATTTATTCTTGGGGATCAGATTGCCCCAATCGCTTTTTCTGTAATTCTGTTACTGCATTTCCACCCATCCATTCATATAATCTAGAATTAAGAATAATTTTTACCCTGCATGCAGTTATCACCAACCTATAAATTTCTATTTTCAAATGCACCTACAAAAGCTTTAGCTCTTTCGCAGATCATTAAACTTTTCAGAGTTTGCAACAGTGGTGAATATCTGTAGCTCAGGTGTAAGATGAGGGTGAAGGTTCGTTCTCCAAGCTGGTGGGTTGGTTTCTGAACATTTTATTACCAGGCTAGGTAACATCTTTTTTAAAAAAAATTTGATTTATATGCCGCCCTTCTCCGGAGACTCAGGGCGGCTTACAATGCGCTAAGCAATAGCCTTCATACTTTTGTATATTTATACAAAGTCAGCTTATTGCCCCCACAAACTGGGTCCTCATTTAACCTACCTTAGAAAGGATGGAAGGCTGAGTCAACCTTGAGCCTGGTGAGATTCGAACCTGCAATAATTGCAGGCAGCTGGTGTTAATAACAGGGTGCTTTAGACCACTGTACTACCAAGGCTCTTCAGCGGAATTTAGGGGATGTCAGTATTCTTCTGTTTATAAGGGCTTCAGGTGTGGGTATATCTAGTGAGGGTCTTGTGATGGGTCTTGTCACAGGGAGATTACAGCAGGTCAGGGTCATTGTGAGGGAAACTGCAGTGGGGAGTTGCATGGGTTGGCTGAGGGTCGGTGCTGCCTCTGGGTGGCTGTGCAGTTGGTCTGGATTCTGAGGGGTTTGTAGGCTGATTGTAGGTCCATGTGTCTGTTGATGGAATTGCTTGTGGAGTGCCAGGCTCCGATGAACTCATGAGCGTGGCAGGTGGTAACGTGACTGATGATTTTTGTGTTGCTCCAATCGAACTGATGCTGTTTGTTGTTGGTGTGGGTAGAGATTAAAGATTTGACAGCCAGCATCCTCCAACTCAGGGGTGGTATTCACTTACCTTTGCTACCGGTTCACAAATGTGAGCGTGCGTATGCGCAGAGCGTCAAAAACAGGATGTGATTATGTCCGGGTGGGTGGGTGGAGCCTGCCGCCGTCGCCGCTATCGGTTCGCCCAAACCAGATAGAACCAGCTGAATACCACCACTCAGTGGTGAAATGTAAAATTTGTTACTACCGGTTCTGTGGGCGTGACTTGGTGTGTGTGT